>OZ038515.1:17641172-17683672 GCA_964036315.1 Acanthosepion esculentum | reverse complement strand
AGGCGAGATGTGCGAGACATGAAGCTATTGGAGTAGAAAAGACGTCTACATCTAACAGTTTCAGCGGTGAAGGGGTGGGAACGGGATGCCAGCCTCGTAGGACGCTTAAATTCACGAGGCTTAGGGACAAGCGAAAGCAACTCCTCAGAGCAATTACCGTGGAAGTACTTGTAGAAAAGGCAGAGCGATGCAACATCGCGTCTGTGAGAGAGCGACTGCAGACGAGATGACAGATCAGGGCCAATCACATTGCATATCCGTCTCTGGATCTTATCAAGAACCCTGAGGCAACACGCAGGGGCCCCAGACCATAAATGGCAGCAATACTCCATGCAAGGTCGAATGGTAGACTTATAGACTTGGAGGATCGATTCCGGGGAGAAGAATTTCCTGGCTCGGCACAGGGAACCAACTTTTCTTGCGGTGGATGATGCAATTGATTCGATGTATTTGTTCCATCTCAGATCAGCGGACAGCGTGAGACCGAGCAGCCGCAGAGAGGAGCTCTCGAGAAGTTGGTCCTCAGACATTCTGATGGGATGCAGGGATGGGTCCTTGTGGTGGTTAATGGAGAGCAGTTTTGTTTTAGAGGCATTAAAGTTGACCATCTATTTCTCTCCCCAGTCCACAACCGATTGGAGGTCCTTTTCAATTTGAGCTGCCAGGTTAATTTTGTCCGCCTCAGTAGATTTGTGCTTGAGGCAGGAGTAAATATTAGTGTCGTCAGCGTAGATACCGACTTGGGAGTCTATGGCGTCTGGAAGGTCATTTATAAATATGAGGAACAGAGTAGGGCCAAGGATGGAGCCTTGAGGAACACCAGCGGTAGTGGGATAGGAGTTGGAGAAGAATCCACTGAGAACAACCTTCAAATCCCCGTTTGATAGGAACGATTGAATTAGGTCAAACAATCGACCTGTGATACCATAACCCCGGACCTTGCGAAGGAGGCCGGCATGCCAAACCCTATCGAATGCTTTGGAGATGTCAAGGGCCACGGCACGGGCTTCGCCGTTACTATGGATAGCTTGGTAGACAAATTCAGTGATGGCCGTAAGCACATCGGCAGTAGACCGGGCAAAGCGGAAACCATACTGCTTGTCTGAGAGCAGATCGTGGGATATCAGGTGAGTAATCCCTTCGGTGTTGATAATGGCCTCGAAGACTTTGCCGAATATGGGAAGGAGACTGATAGGACGGTAATTAGAAGGGTTGGAGGGGTCGCCAGAGTTCTTAAAGACAGGAACAATGGTAGAGGACTTCCAGCAGTCAGGAAAACAGGACTCCTTGAGGCAGCGGTTGTACAATTTAGAGAGGGCAGGTGCCAGTTCAGGTGCGCATTTCTTCAGGACAATGGCTGGTATTCCGTCACCGCCGGTAGCCTTGTGGAGATCTAAGTTAGAAATAATGCCCAGTACCGACGACGGGGTTATGTGCAAGCCGTTCAGTATACCAGAACCATACAATTGTAGACAAGGGAAAAATACAAACAACAACTAATGAGGGTGAACAAAAATTATGTAATTGTAGAAACCTTCAAAACTGTCCTCTACAAAATAAATGTTGCATGGAATCAGTAGTATACCAATGTAATATATCTTCTATTGAAAACCCTGAAAACATAAAAATTTATATAGGTTGCACTAGCCATGAGTTCAAAAAGAGGTTCAACCAACATCAATCCTCGTTTAGGATTAATAAGTATAAAAGTCAAACATCTCTCTCGAAGTACTTTTGGCACCTAAAAGAATCCAATAAAACACCTACAGTGAAATGGAAGTTAATAAGAAGGGCTAGAATATGTAGGTCATTAAATGACCCATGTCCTTTATGCATACATGAGAAACTATATATTACTAAGTTTATAAAAAATAAAAATTTACTGAATCAGAGAAATGAAATAGCTATTTTATGTCGTCATTGCCAAAAGTTTTCTTTAAATAATCTTTAAATAATCTATAAAAAAAAAAAAAAAAAATTACCTGATAATTATGCATACTCATATTTGATGGGTATAAATAATTTTAAATAATGTAGGTAATTATATTACATATACTTGGTTTATAAAGAAATATAGCCGATTAAATTTAAAAGTTAAATTTGAAAGTAGAATTTTTAAAAATGTTTTAAAATTGAAATTAAATAAAACAGATTCTAACCTAAACATCTTTTAAAATTGTAATTAAATAAAACGTACTCTAACCATAACACCTCTCTCAAAGCAATTCAAACACTGAAAAGAATCCAAGTGAACACCGAAAGTCAAATGAAATTAATAAGTTAGAATATAATATTGAACATTAAATGTCCTTTATACATACATATATACATTTATAATACTAAATTTATAAATAAAAGTTTATTGAATTAGTGAAATAATTTAACCACCTTTGCCGTCATTGTCATAAAGTTTACATAAAATAAAATAAAATAATATTTACTTATACTCGATAAGAATAAATAATTTTAAATACTGTAAGTAATCCTAATACATTTACTTGGTTTTTAAATAGAAGTATAGTATATTAAATATTAAAAATAATTTTTTAGAAAGGTGGATAAAACATATTCTAACCCAAACAGTCCCTCAAAATCTTTAAATATACAAATAGAAAAAATACCATAAGAATTTTTGCCGTTAAAACCCAGATGACATGAATTTAGCGGATGTCAGAATTTGTTAAAAGATACATCCCTACCCATCCCTAAACATAACCCCGCTTTCAAATGTAACTATTAACTGATACAACGAAAATTAAAAATTGAACCCTCTACCACCCCTTGTCTAGATGAATGGATTTATCGGTAACCTTGGAAACCCTCAAACTATGAATCTTTCCTGTGCCGTTAACAACCGTAAATTTTAAAAAGTAAGTTACTCCAAAATTCGCTTGATGAGGAAATGGAACTAATGTCTTTCGTTTAATAACAAAATTAAATTCAGGGGCTTTAGCTTCCATTTCTGAAACATGGTTATCACTGTGTAGCGGTAAAACCATGTTTTAAATCTATTAATTTATAATATTAATGCTCTGTAAATTTAAATTTACATAGAGCACTATTGTGTAAAAATAAAAATATCTATAAGAACACCGGATTTTATATCTTACTGTTCTTTCCTTTTTATTTATATATACATATATGTATATATATATATATATGTATATATGTATGTATATATATATATATATATATATATATATATATATATATATATATATATATATATATATATATATATAATGTGTATTAAAACACTTTTACAAACTTTGCGGGTGGGTTCCTGAAACTAAAGCAATGTAATATGTCCATATATACTTATGTCCAAAGGTCATGAAAAATGTTTTCCTTGATCCATAATTGCTGCTACCACGGATCCCGTCTCAGCAATACGACGATAAACAGCAGCATCGATTCGACGATTCGGCTTCCTTCGGTCTAACAACGCAATTTGATACAGCCGTGCAGCCTTGCGTCCATTACTATTCGTGCGGCCGTATGTAAAAATCAAATCTACGTTTTCACGGCATGAATAACCTTTCATTGTTACCTGGATCCTACCATTGTTTAATGGAACACTTCTTGGTTAACTCACTACTACACACAGTAAACTTTGAAAACAGTCAAGCCAAAAATGTACACGAATGACAAATATAACATAGTCTCTATGGCAGCACAGTTCCCTAAACTCTTTAAATGGACCTTTGCTCTTGTTTTGTTGTGAGTAACCCGCCCCTAAAGTTTCTAAAAGTTTTTTTTATACAGTCTGTGTAACGTTTAAAGGACAATTTCACTAGCCCCTTTGGATACAATAGGCCAGGTGCCTGAACAGTAAGAAAGGAAAAAAAACTTCTTCTTCGCACCGTATCACTTCATGCCTCTCTATATCTCCCCACCCTTTGCAACTCTTAGCAATGTTTGTCTTGTAATGATCCTTCCCAATCCCTGTTCTGTCATCGATTTAAATAATCTTGTTAGTTCGGTTACTCCCTATTTCTCTCATCCTGTCAGTATATTCTGTGAATGTTTCACCGGGGGCTCGGACGCTGCAGTCCACCAGAGGAATTTTGGGGCCATATTCAATGCGTATTGGAGCAAATATTAAGGCCCAAATTATCTACTTCAACTCATTGTCTTATTATTCTATTACTAAAATGATTTTAATAAACGATTAAAAAAAAGAAACATGAATTTTGCCAAAAAATTAAGTCTTTAAAACAGTTGCTTCAAAGGCCTCTCTGGGATTAGGGGTTCTGAAGCTTAAGCTTCATTAGTCTCATAGTAGATCCGCCATTTTGTGGAAGTCTAATTTTCTAAGCCCTCTCTCCTCACCATGTGTCCTAGAAATTTCTAAGTATAAGATTCATTTTTGTTTCTATTTTTCTTCAAACTTCCTTGGTACTCACATGCCTGGTCAGGATGTTCTCAGCATCCTTCTGTAGAACCACATTTCTGTTGTCGTAAGTCTCATTTTCATCTGTAAAAGAAAGTCTCCAGTATCCACTGCTAACTAAATAAAGGAATGAATGAAACGGTCTTCATTCTTTTTTTGCCCAGATCGAGATAATTTTTATCGGTTAAAATTTGAAATAGAGCTTACTAAGGCTATGAGGAACTTTGAAATTCACATGATTTTGGGTTGAAGGCAGCACTCGTGATTATCGCGGTGCGGCCCAAGGGTCGATTTAATGATCAACCAAGCCTATCTGTATAAACGCGCACAGAAATCTGTTGATAGAGTGGGTGGCTCGTCTGCCGTCGAGTGCAGTCGAACTGGGTAGAGAGAGGTCGGAGACTGGAAGTCAGAGATTGGAGCCAAACGCCCGCTAACATATTTTGTTGATATAAGTACGAAGAAGCAAATTACTCCTCCAACAATCTAAGACTACTACTGCTACTATTATTACTACCACTGGAAACGGAAACGTCGAACAAGCTACAATAATCAAAAGGTTGTTTTGGGGCTCGTCTGTCGTCGAGTGCACTCGAGCTGGGTGGAGAGATATCGGAGACTGGAAGTGATGTCAGGGATTGGAACAAAACCCCCGCTAACATGTACTGTTAATATAAGTACCGATGCTTCTGCTACCACGAAGATTACTACTACTGTTACTACTGCCGAGGAGGAACGCAACTATAAACTTTAAGCCGCGCACAGAAATCTTTATCTCTGCATCGCAAGAGTCGTATATCGTTCTGAGACGATTTCACAACAAGCTAATCACAACCCACTCTCTCTCTCTCTCTCTCTCTCTCTAGTATCCAGTGTATGAGTTTTTACGTCAATTACTTTCTTTTCGGTAACCCGTTTCTTTTCTATACTATTCTTTTCTGCTATATAAAAGACATTAACAATTCAACCATTGAATAGTTGTTTGTCCGGCTTTCTGCAGATACATATTTTTTGGTTCATTCTAAATCTCTTACCACAGACTCTCCAGCTGTGTCTACATCTTCAGTCGACCGTGAATGGATGAACATCACTTCTGCTTTCTGGATCAAACCAAACACAACGTGGGCAGGAAGCAGGATTAAACCAGTGTCCTTGTTGAATGATCTACGGATACTGAGGGGACCTAATGTCACTCCCTTAAGTTCGGTTAAGACCGAGTAGATACCTCAACCCAGACGTTCGAGGTTAAGGGGCTGGGGCGAAGGTGTTAGAGATGACCGAATGCATCAAAATTGATAGCGACGACGGGGAAACGTGGGCTAGTAGTGCCCATCACCTATGCACAATACTTTATTTCTATACTAACATTGGATTTGTAAATATTTACAGTTTTTCAGATAGGCTTGGAATCCGTTACTTTCTTGGCACTTCGAAGGGACGCGTCGTTTCGACTTGAATTAGAAACGTTATAAATTATACTCACCTTTCTTTAACAAGTCGAATGCACGTGAAACCTTTTTAACCAATGAAGATCAAACAACACAAAACAAAAACTACCAGAATTTCTTTCATATCTTTCGCTTTTCTTTTCTGCAAATATGCGGTATTGTGGTATGAGCAGAACTGAGTGGTGATGGATGAATTCTTGTGTTGAAAAGATAAATTGTAATGAATGAATGCGCCGTGATTCCGATTAACTCGGAGTAGGATAGCGAATGAAGACCAGTCTCTCCCCATTTCCCCTTCGACCTTGTGCCAGAATTTTGTATTTTTACATAAACATATATCTTTTCGCCTTTTTAAAAGTGCAACATGTTTCTTCTTTATCGTATCATTTTATCCGATTTCTATCCATAGTTGATCTTTATTTAATCCCAATTTATTTGTAAATGTCTATTGTCTTACTTTTAGGACATGCATCTTACTATTTGCAAGAACGTCACAAATGTGTTAACAACAAAACGATAAAAAAAAATTGTTTTTTTTATATTTTAAACTGTGAACCTATTGCTTAAACTACAGCGACGTCCACGCTCAAAGGAAACAACAGTTAGAGAAAAGTGCATACAACAGTAACAGACATTGACAAAAGCTAAGCAAAAGAAACGCCTCTGTGATAGAGATGCTGATGGCTTCCGGTAATATCACGTTGAAAATCCGGTCGAGACCGGTCATCGTTTGAGAATACAGGGTGCTGTATAAAGGTATCAGGGAATTCAGTTTGATTCAAAGAAATAGATAAGAGTGTTCAGATGGTAATTGCGCTTTACTATAAAGTCTGTAAAAACAAGCGTAAGTTCAATTTAGTTAACTGCTAGTTAACTACTAGTGTGTTCGAAAATTAATGACATTATCGCGGAAATGTACGTTATATTTATTTAAATGTGTTCAAGAGTAGATGCGATAGGCAACAATAAACTACAGAAGAAGTCAACATAGATCGCTGCATTTAAATATTGTATTTATAGTCAAGCTTACATTTTAACAGTTCAGTGATAATTCCTCTGCCGCCATTTAATTTAAAGACAATCTGATGTACGTAGGTCCTTACTTTCCGTACAAACAATTATATTTAATTTTGTGTGTGAATTTCGATGTATTTTGATTATTCCCAACGTCTCCGAATTGATAATCGAAGAGCCGAGATCCGGCTCCAGTCCAGTTCGTTATATTCACTTACGCACACTTACCTAGTGGAACTGTACGAATCCAACTTGCCCCCCCCCCAATTATGGCTTAATTAGTAGAAGTTGTATTTGTAAAAATCAGTTAGCTCCCCCAAAAACTTAAAACTAAAAATATTTACTAGATTTAACTAAGCTGCAAAGGGTTGATTAACCGTAAAAGAAAAATCAATCGATAGAGATGATCCCTGTTACACAGATGGAAACATAATACTTTGTAGCAAAGACGATCATTACTACAGCTAGGACTCCTCTACCTAATATCGCCCAAAAGGATTGGGTCAGCCCTTAATATGGCTTTCAGGCACATACCAATGGTCTCTCCATTCTAGGATCATCTCGCCAGAATGATACAATCAAAGAGTCACCTCATTTATATTTTGACCATGGAGAAATTCCATCAAAGATCTTACATTTGTAATGCTGATGGTCTAACCATGCAGCCATACAAGGATCAAATATCTGAAGAGGAATATTAACAAAAATAAGTTTTTCTATCAGTAAACAAATAAATAAATGTATTTAAATATATTTCATACTAGCTTAAAACCCACGCAATCGGGCGGCATTTAAGATAGTTCCCATGGAGGGCTCTTGATTAGGCTTTCGGCTTGTTCAGAGGTTTCAGAACCCCTAAGACTTTGCATATTCTCAGCATTAGAAGCTCTCCTGGCTGCCGATTAATATGCATTTTCATTTGCAAGAGACATTCTTTTCCGCGCTGTAGATTTGCCTCTTTTGATTGCAATCTGGTCCTTTGTTGGTGGAGATTTCTTTTTGCATGCCATACGGCGCCGTATGTGTTAGGCAACAATAAACTACAGAAGAACTCAAAACTGATCGCTGCATTGCATTAATATTTAAACTTACCATTGAAAATCATAATATAATAACGATAATTCTCCTACCGCCTCTTAATTAAAAAGCCAATTTGATGTACGTAGGTCCTTATTTTCCGTGCTACCAATTATTTTTTATTTCATGTGTGACTTTAGCTGGATTTCGCAATTAATTTCGATTATTCCCAAATTTAATTCTAAGTTTAAAAAATTGTTATTATACAAAATAATTCGTAGCAAAAAAAAAAATATCGCGTAAAGACGTCGCCGAAAACAAAGGTCGTAATGAAAACTTGGGAATCCAAAATTTCAGGATTGCGGGTCCGGATCCTGCACAGAATGTTTTTAATTTGCTCACGGAGTCGACCTGATTCCAAAATGGTATGAAATGTTGGGCTACGCCCTCTAGGTGTAAAGTTGAAAAAGTGTGACACACTGACATTCGCATTTATTTATACTGATATACCAGGTAATCCGTCTTCGTGTTAACTAGATATCAGCGAACTCTTTTAAAATTTTCCTTAATCATCATATAATAATTCTGCTTCCTTCTCTCTTCGTTCGTTAGTTTCTTAATTAGTTCGCACGACCATTACGTCCCGCAGCAAGGCCTCTGATCAGCATGATTTAAAGAGCGGGGAATCACCTATTAATTGCCGTTGTTCCACTTTGACCTGGAGTTGTAGTACCTGTTAAGGTCCCAGCTCTAGGAAAATAGTTAATCTCTCAAACTGGGATCAAAACTCTATGAAAGTATAAAAATAGATTTTTATAGTAATATTACCAGCAATACATTTTTGAAAAAGATATTACAAGTAATACATTTTTTTATAAAATATATATTACCAGCAATACATTTTAGGAGAAAATATTTTACCGGCAATATATTTTTGAAAACAAAATATTACCACCAATACATTTGACTCTCCACAAAGACCCCCTTTACAAAAATAGGTCAATGAAATCTGATCTCCTACAAACTGATTTCTTACAAATCATTCATATTCTATACATACGAACCTATATTTAAAATCTTGTTGGCATTAAATAACCCATTGAGGTGTTGATATGTCGTAAAACAAAATAAACCAATCCAAACCAAACGAGTGGAAAATCCTGCCAATACCTCACAAATAATGAACTATTCCGTTTTGAATGGCATATCAGAGACGCTACACAATTTGAAAGAAAAAAAAGAAAATGAATGAATGAATGAAAGGAAAAAGAAGGAAAGGAAGACTGTTTCGGTGCAATTGAAAAAGTTGTCAATTTCAAATCTTTTCATTTGTATCCCCTTAATCCTTAAGAAATATCAACCACCATAAATAATGAAGTATTCTGTTCTGATCGCGTGGCAAAACAAAATATATATCAGAACGCTACTTGGTTTCAGTGAGAAAATGATAGAAAGAAAGAAGGGAAGTTTGAAGTGTTTAACCTCTGTTTCGGTGCAATTGTAAAAGTTGTCAATTTTAAATCTTTTCATTTGTACACACTTCTTAAAATAATGATTGTTATCATTGTTATTGGAATATTTTGGTAAAGTTTTTAAGCTCAAATATTTAAAGATAAGACAAGGGAGTTTCTGTCTATATTTCATTGTCGTTAAACTCACCATGAAAATATTAAAGTAGGAAAACCGTGGACTTTTCATGGGACTTTCTAGTTATCATCAATGCGGTGAGCAAGCTGAATGAGGTTTAAGATCCTTTTTTTTTAATCGAGTTCACCCCCAAACAAGACAGTAAAGCCATCGAATCGCAAAGAGTTACTGGATCTGGAAGATTTAGAAACAGGAACGTTGCTAAGAAGCTAAGCGTAATCAGGACGACAGCAGATAGCGATCGACATTGCGTTTAAATTTTGAAGATCAAAGCATTGAGCCTGCGGGGAGTTACACAATCGAGAATTGCAAGAAAAGGAACTCTGCTAGCATAGAATTTATGGTTAATTCTAGCCAGCTCAACTGTAAATTGGTGAAACCTCATCGCCAGTTGAGTACTGCGCTTAAATTCGCAAGGCCAAGGTATAATAGCGAAGAGCTCGTCCGATTAATTACCATGAAATTATTTATTGAAAAAGCACAGAGAGGCAACCTTATGGCGGTTGAAAAGTAACTGAAGCCGAGCCAAGATGCCAGATTAAGACCAATAATATTGTTGAGTTTTATCATGGAGCTCTAGATAGATAGCAGGAGCACGGGGCCATATGGGGCAGCTATATTTTAAGCATGGACGAATGGTAGACTTATATATATGTAAGATAGGCTGTAGAGAAGAACAGTCGAGTACGGCATAATTTGCCAAACTTCCTGGCAGCTGAACTAGCAATGGATTCAATAAAGTCGTTCCACTTCATGTCAGCTGAGGATTTTATTAAACAATGCTAATAAATCGGGCTAAAGATCAATCAGAACTCGTTTCAGAGATGTCTTAATTATTGTCTTTTAGTAAGGTTTGCATACTGACTATAGCTTCTGAGATGCGGTAAAGTGAATCTTAAAATATACTAGAAAAGAGTAAAAATAAAAATAAAATCTGCTCTGTTGATTTGTAACGACCCTGTCGTTACAAATCAACAGAGCAGATTTTTTTAAAATGTTTTAAATGCCAGAAGAATGTTTTGCAGTCTCGTAAATACAGACCAACCCGAAGTATTTTTTCGTTTTTTTTTTTCCTAAAAAAGTATTCTATCGTTGCACAAAACAGATTTCAATATTGGCAGCATGGTGCCAGCCTGTTATGCTAAACAAATGGGCACTGATAATACTGGGTATGGTTTCTTTTTACTGATATAATCAATGTGAAACCAGTATTCTTTTAAGAAAAATAATCAATTGGTCCCTTCTACAATGTGAAATCGTAACAAAATAGCATTGACAATGAAGACGTTGATATCGATAATAAACACATTATTAAGACGAAAGATTCTGGAATGAAGAATACGAATAAAAATGATTGCCATTTTTAAAAAACAGATCCCAGCTCTGCAAAACTTCTTTTTCCTTCTTCTGTGCGCCATGTTTCTTCAGGGCGTTAGTTAGCTCCACACAATTTCCTGTATTTTGTAGTTTTTAGTAAAAAGATTTTTCTTGTTGGCTGTTTTCAAACTTATAACCACTTTCCCACGGTGGACGGACAGTTGCTTCCTGGACATTTGCGTCACGGACAATTGCGTACCAAACAATTGCGTCCTTGGACATTTTCGTCCCAAGAAAAATGCGTCTCTGGATAATTGCTTATTGTTTTCCCAAATGACAATGGTAAGAGAAAAAATCATTCAGAACTTCAATAATGGTACCAACATTCATAGTCTGGCTTTCATCATCAAACTCCATTAAGAGAACAGTGAATAAGTTTTAAAAAAGAGGGAAAATTACAGAGGAAAGCCGGATTAGGAGGTGGCAACAGCAAGAGGGATGATCATTTCAACTTAGAGCTAAAGAGATCAATTAGAAAAGATCCAACTCAATGCATAAGACGTTTGGCACTTGAGAAAGGAGTTTCAGCTATAACAATCCAAAGAGAAGTGAAAAAAGACTTGAAAATGAAATCGTACGTGAAAACTGTGAGGCATTTCCTTACTTCAGCACAGAAAGTTAGATGTTTAGAGAAGATGTGGTTAATAATTTTAATGTCCCAAGCGCTTTTGGTCGCTTCTGTAGCCTACGCAAAACAACACAAAACTAAATTACAACGTAACAGTCAAAACTCGAGGAGAAAATAACAACACCAGAGACAAAACACCATTGAAAATAGCCATAGACATGGCCGAAAGCGTTTGGACGATAACAATTTTGGAAACTTTTGTATTCCTTTACTCCTTCAAAAAGGAAAGAGAAGAGTTGCAGGAGATTCCGAAGTTTTCTGGAGGCCGTGGTTGAAGCCAATGCCGATTTTATTAAATAGATATACTCTTTAGTATTTCTAGATATTTTTGTGTAATTTTGGTAAATAGATCTGTTAAAATGAGATGGCAGTGTTATTTCGATTTTTGCGTCATTTCGACTACAATTTACATCGCATCTGTACTTACGAACTGCACTCATTACTGGAGAAAAGCTCTTCATGATTTAAAAAAAAAAAATCGACCAATCACGTGGCAGCGATTTTATGGATATTGGCAATTACACATTATTTTCATGCGTTACTCTGATAAAGACAGTTAATTTAAATAACATCGAATGTGACATGAACAGTTTTCCTCGACGGGTCGGTATGCGTAATTTAAAATCTGCTGATCACGTAGTTCTCTTTGGCACAGATCTGTCTTCACTTTTATCGGTCATAGTAACGGCGAGAGAGTCGTTACCATACAGGAAACATTCGGCTTTTATTGACCGAACATTTAGTGTTAACGTCCGCTGAGATATATAAAATCTTTTTTTTTTATTAAATTAGTTTTTCAGGAAAGCAGGTTTTCTCAAGAGCACTAAATGCTATAACACTTTCCCGTATTGACGGAGGATTCTTTTCTAAACTGTTGTGAGTATAGATAGTAATACGTAATGATACTTGGAGTCTTAAATATTGTCACTCATATTAACAAAAGGATTAAACCAGAGAGAAGGTAATGGCTATTTAAAGAACATTCATATTTACAACAGGGGATCTCCCAAAATCCAACCAAATAAAAAAAAAAAAAATCAAATTATTTTCAAATCGTTCATCGTTGGGCTGCAAATTTTTCCGTCGCCTTTTGTATATGCTTTTAAAGAAATATTTTTTAATCGGTACCACAAGGTAGTAAAGCCACTAAGCCGCAAGAAGGTCACTAGGTGTGGAAGAATTAGGAACAGAAACATTAATAGTGAGCCGAAAGAGAAAAAGACTAATCAGTCGAACAGTAGATAGCGATTGACATTGCATTTAAAGATTTGCAGATGAAAGTTGGCTGGAAAGTTTGGAGCCGGAAAGGAGTCACACAAGCGATAAGTGTGAGAAAAGAAACTGTTAGCGTAGTATTTACGGCTACTTCTAACCAGCTTAACTGTAAATTGATGAGATCTTGACTCCATTCAAGTACTTCGTGTAAATTCATACGCTCTAGTTACCATAGCGAAGAGCGATATTTATTCTGTAAAAAATGTACAGAAATGTAGCACAAGGACAAAAGTAGGATAGGGGTGGGGTATGCTTCTGTCTTATAATTAAACTTAGCTAGCCCCAATCACTGACCTAAACATACCATAATATTTCTTTCACCGAAATAACACATTCTTACATACCATTCTTACTAAATCCACCATAACGCGTTAGAATCTCCATGAAGTTCTAACTCGTCCACATATGTATCATTTTTATTTGTGGGTGGAGGGGAATAATACAGCAATTTAAAAACCTAGACTCCAATGTGTATTTACAGTATGTAATAATCTGTTTAAAAGAAGATAAATAAATTAGTGCTTGTAAAACAATCCACCCCACCCCCACAATCCTTAATGGTGGCAGAAATATCAGTTAACGGGACGAAATTAATTCAGGATTTTAATAATATAATACTCTTATTCCAAACACTCACTCAAACACATATTCAAACGTAACAATAAATACGAAAATCACACTCGGAATAACGCGCCCTGCATCCACCGGAGAACTGACCTCTGGTCACCTATAGGGGGAGGGGGAATTAAACTAAAGAAAGTGATGAGAGAAATAAAAGAGGCTAATGAGCATGCATTCCTTAGCTAAGGAACCTTTAAAGAAGAGACTAAAGACAATAAACAACCCTAAACTCATCTTATTTTGTTCTGGATTTCCACAGTTGGATACAGTTAGAGCAATATCCTAATGCCTAACCGGTATCAAAACACCACTCTAAATCGGCCCCTCTTACTCGACACAAACGTGCAAGACTCACTCACTTTTTCCAAAAAATGGATGGAGGTTAGCCGCCGCCTTTCTGTTCTGATCTGGACTTTAAGCTGATACTTAAAAACAAGATCAGTTGGGAAGATGTGAGCTTCAGGTCTCCACAGAATTGCTTCCGAGGTGTACTCCAAATCATGCAAGCAAATGAACACAGCGTTCAGCCTTCGTCAACGGCGGTACCACATTGCTGCAGACAGAACTAGCCTCGAGGACGAAAAACTTTCCGCGCAGAATACGAAACATGATATCATCAATAAACTTGCCCAACGAGACTACGACCCAGCAATGAATCTCACCACAGTCAATAATCTTTTCTTTTTAGAAAGTTTTTATTTTTATTTTCCACATCCAAATTGTTTACAGTTTTCATTTTCATCAAATATTATAGCTCTTTCATCTTCCTTGTCTGCATTGACATCTTTTCTTCTTGCTCCTTCCTTACTCGCCACACATCCTCTCCAGCATTAAAAATAGGTTTAGATTTCTTAGTGGCGGATTCATTGGAGTCAGTAGAGGGACTTCTTTGTCTTTTTTGATGTTCGTTTTTGCTGTTCGCTGATGGTAGTTTAGACAGGGAATATGTTAGGAGTATTTTCTGGTGTAGACATTTTCTTGGTTGGGGATTTGGGAATATGAACTTTCATTTTAGAAGGAGTGGGTTCAACGATTTTACCATTGGATGTGATGACATGATGCTGTTTGATTGTTGTGCAGATGGTGCCCAGAACGAAGGGCCAATTTTTCCTGCAGGTTGTTGACGTTTTGTTTTCAGAACTTCCTTCAGTTGATGCAATTGCTCGACTTTTTCAAAGCTTGGTTCGTATTTCATTTGTTGGTTTCTTATCTGTTCGGCATAGCTAGCCTAGGAATTGCACTTGGAACTACCAGAGTGAGAGATTGTGTCTTTAATCGTTTGGGCTTCCGGGGACAGAGATCCTGCTGCCTGGCGTTTCGCTTTAGTCTTATCAACGACTTGCCATTCTCCCTTTTCCTTCAAACACAAAAAATTCAACGTCCCAAACAGTAAGGCGACAACATCTCGTTTGGCGCTTCGCGAGCATATATTGGTCTGGAAAACAGGAGCAATCTATCAACGGCACAGAAATCTCATCCGAACAATTACCATAAAGAATTTATTAAGAAAAAAAGCACAGAGTGGTAACCTTACGGCAGTGGGCAAGATTCTGAAGCCAAACCGCCAGAACAGGACTAATACTATTGCTGATTATTCTTTTGATCTTATCAAGGAGATCACAGTAAATATCAGGGACACCAGACCATGTGCGGCTGCAATATTCTAAGCAAAGGCGAATGGTAGACTTATAGATATGTATGATTTATAACGAATTGTAGTTGGCTCGCTGATATAGCCATTTTCAACGCGATCGCTAATTTTACTTTGATTACAGTTTAGACTGTTCAGCTGATAGCGTTGAACGTAATATATGAGTTATTTACTTTAGTTTCACTCATTTAGTCTTATTTACACTTCAGGCTGGTATTAGAATACTGCATGATTGAAATACTGTGCTTTTAGCGTTGAACGGAAGTCTTGTAAAGATGGAGTAAATCTTGAAGGAATCAGGTACTTTCAAGCATGGTAGAAGGACCCGATTATTTTTCCAGAAGCTCTGTTATGGTCTGAGTCTTGTAAAGACAGAGCAATTCTAGAATGAATCTGGTATTTTCTACCACGGTAGAAGGAACAATAATTTTTCCAGAAGCTTTGATAATGCCTGAGTTACGTAAAAATAGAACAATTCAAGAAGCCCGGTATTTTCTAGAACATTCCAAGTAACCGATAATTTTTTCCAGTATCCTTCGCGATGTATCTTACGTACGTGCTCCACTTGAGATCTGGAATGAGCGCGGGTCCTAAGAGACGTCCAAGACAAAGATCTTCCTTGAGAGTACAACTGCTCATCATGGCTGGAATAAACTCATAGTATTGCTTATATATCAATCTATCAGAATTCATCTTTAGTCCAAGGTTCTGGTTTACGACCTGATTACAAGAATAAATATTGCGAATTTAGATCGATTCCCAGAAATCTTCGGTGTTTGCAGCTGTCGGCGAAAGTCTCTTCTTATATATTATACATTCTATAAAAAGAATAGTTTGCTATTTCAAAATATATTTTTCGATTCCAATTTCGGTTACTTGCTATCAGATTGATATGCTTAAAAGTACAATATACTTTTCCAGTTCATTTCACAATTTTACAATTAAATCCTATATAGATATACAGGGAGACATTTCCCTTGTGTAGCAGTGTGTACCAATTACTATACGACTAATGGTAAGAAACATACTCTATTCACCTTTCTTCAGGATACGGGTAGCCATAATTACGCTAGCCAAATCACTGCGCAGATTCGTACAAACAAGCATTTGCGCATGGGCACGCGCATGCGCTTTTAACCAATTCGATGAGCTTAAGAAAATAAAAAGACAACAAAAGAAAATGTTTCTGAAAACAAGCGCATAATACCGAAAATAGTTTAGAGCACAGAAATGCAAATCAATCGACTATAATTCAAAGTTTGGAGGAGGGAAATAAAAACAGAACTAAAGAATTTAACATAAATAAAATAAGAAGGTATAAATGTTCAGGTCGACCAGAATAACCTGGATATGTGGCTCGTCTATGGTGATGGTATCGTCTTTGTATTTGAGATTGACGTGGAAGGTTATTTCGTAGAGACTGAAAATTCTGCTTATTTCAGTAAACTACATAGAGAATTAAAAAGAGAAGAAAAATATTTACTAAAGAAAGGAAGCGGGCAAACAAGGCAAGCAAGACAAAACTAGCATGAAAGAAAGAAATGATAAACTAACGTTCGGTCAATTATTGTTGATCGCGATGTGTAATTTCCGTGACTTGTATTTCAAAATCCAAAAAAAGTTCAAATTTCACAAAAGGTGAAAAATAAAGAAAAACGGAAAAAAAATATGAGAAGCAACAGGATAAAAAGATAGAGAGAGAGAGAGAGAGAAAAGAAAAGAGAGAGTAAGGAAAGAGTGGGAAGTAATTAGACTGGTGGAAAGGATAGGAAAAGAAAAGGCTTGAATGAGAGAGGGGCAGGGAAAATAAGATATATGTGAAGAATGAAACACTATATATTTATGGCTTAATGTGCATATATATATATATATATATATATATATATATATATATATATATGCGTGTGTGTGTGTTAATAAATATAATGTTTATATACTTATATTGTACATATTTATGATTAATAAATATAGTGTATATATTTATCTTATATACTAAGTACAGTGTATGTGCGTGTGTTTGTATGTGTGTGTGTCCAAGCAATTCCTTCGCTTCCACTTGTCCGATTCAAATGATTCATGGCTCATTCAAAAGCTCTAGAAAATTTAAGCGTATGGAAGGATTTTCGTTGAGCTCAGATTCAGGGTTGCCAGATTATGCGAAAATAAATATGTATATTAATATATTATACCAGCCATTATCGTTGCTTTCATGGTTCAAGGAGAGATAAAATTAGTATAGTGTAAAAATGGCAAAATAGAAATAGATATACATTCAACATTTGAAGAGTTAGAGAAAAATAATAGCTAATTAAAAAAAAAAAATTATATTATGGAATCTATATGAATAAATGCGAAATTTGGAGCATAATTATCCAACGAATTCTAGTGTTACAAACCCCGACTCTAGTTTATATCAATTTATACGCTAAAACCTTAATATCTGTATTATATATTATGTACTTCTAGTATATATCACTCTTCAGGTTTAACTAATTTGCATATTGATTTAAAAAAAAGTATATTTCATTAATAAACTGTCCTTCATTACTGTTCTTTTATCCAAGGATTGTTTTGTTTTTCATATCAATAATAGTTCTGTTTAGGAATATTGACTTATATAGTACAGAAAAGTGTTTGAAATTTGCATTTTACTTGTCCTTCAACAAGTTGGCATCTATTTGTAAAACTTTCCTTAACTATAAGAAACCAATTTATAAATGAAATGTTCATTTAAAATTTCTGTTTCAAATATTTCAAGTAGTGAACATATCTCAATTTGCGGAGCGATAGCGAGCGGGCGAAGAAGAATTTAGACAACACTATTGTATTCATATTTTTTTGTCTTGAAACAGTCCACAATAGACGAAACACACACACACACACACACACACACACACACACACACACACACACACACACACACACACATATACATATAAATATATATATATATATATATATACGCACACACACTGTCAATTGGATTCTTTCATATTTACGGACAAGCGTGTTAATACATATTTTTTTATTCCAAGTACTTTCGACATTAGCACAATGTCATCCTCAGGGATTTGTACCAATAGTTCTTAATTCTTAAAATAAAATATCTGTCGACACGTCATAACTTAGTTACCACCCCTGAAGTGTAACTTAATTGATTTGCACTAAACTCGTCGTTCTTCAATTCACTCGTAAAAAATATTAATTCTCAGTTGAACGCAGCAATTTTTTCTTGGAAAATGACGAACACTACAATATTTGTCTTGAAATAAACAACACACTGATGATGACATTGTGCTATGTCAAAAGTACCCGGAATAAAATATGTATCAACACGGTAATTTTCTCTCTTCCTTTAATAATGACAGCAAAAAGCTTGTCCATGAATATGAAAGAATCCAAATGAAAGTAAGTAGACACAACCCGTCTACATTATTCAATAAAACATATCTCCGTGAAAACATCATTCTAACATTCGTACAAGTGATTTCTTTTTTGGACATAGCGTGCATAAGAACTGTCTAAATGATCTGTGCAGCCGAGTTTATGAATGCAAGAAAATATAATAGAAAGTTACATGGTATTGCCTTGACATTCGTCTTGAATGAAACTTATATATATATATATATATATATATATATATATATATATATATATATATATATATATATATATATATATATCCATTACTCCACCGTGCCTCCTATATATATATATATATATATATATATATATATACATATATATATATATATAGGAGGCACGGTGGAGTAATGGATATATATATATAGGTGGCACGGTGGAGTAATGGATATATATATATATATATATATATATATATATATATATATATATATATATATATATATATATATATAGTTCGAATTCCAGTCGAATCCATTACATTCATTTGTGAAAGGTGTGAATCCTCTTCTTCTCCCTCTAACTATGGGTAAATAGCAGGATAGACTGGGTTCTATAGCCTTGGATGGCAACTGGTCTAGGAGAAGGACAACTCTGAATTCAAAACCTGCGGAGGGTTGTTTGGGGACCTTGTGGTATCCGTTGCACCAGGTCCCTGTATTCGTCCCTCCAAAAAGTGTGGATGGCCCTGCACAAAGCCTTCACCACTATAATCAAATCCTGTGTGGGTGTCGGGCTTTCAGTTTCTGGGAACTCATCTGTCTGACCCTCATACATCGAGTTCGACGGGAGAGTCCATCATATATATATATATATATATATATATATATATATATATATATATATATATATATTACTGCTTTAAACGTTATTTTTGTGTACATTTTTTATCTGAGTAAATAAACATAACGTTTAAAGTCGGAAAATCTGTCAAATTAATACAAAAATCCATTCTATTCTAAAAAAATATATATATAGTGACATGCACACACAAACAGATAGATAGATAGATGGATAGATAGATAGATAGATAGATAGATGTAGGCGTGTGTGTCTGGTTGTATTCGAGACGGAATGTTTTCGGCCCAACCAGGCAGTGATTATGAAACAAATACAAATATATATATATATATATTATAAGTTTAAACGTTATTTTTCGCGTACACTCGTATTTAAGTAAATAAACATAACTTTCTTCTCAAATAGGGGTATCCACTAAAATAACTTTTAAAATCATAAAAATCTATCGGATTGATAAAAAAATCCAATCTAAAAAATATATATATTTTGGGCTGCACACACAAACATATATATAGGTGTGTTTTTTTCTTTCTGGTTGTATAGGAGACGGTATTTTTTTCGGCCCCACCAGGCAGTGACTACGAAACAAATACTGAGGTTTGATATTTAGGGAGCCTTTGGGAACTGGGTTGCGCTGATAACACACACACACACACACAGACACACACACACAGACACATATATATATATATATATATATATATATATATATATATATATATATATTTATATATATATATATATATATATGGAGAGAAAGAGAGGGAAGGAGAGCGATGTGTATAATTTCTGTACTGCCAACGGTTGACAGTGCAGTGGAAAAAATCCCACGTTTCTCATTATTTCCCGCCGCCATGTAGGAGACTGCCAGCGTTTCTGAAAGGATCGAATGTCTTTCTTGCCTTGTCCGACCTGAATGAATAATTAAATAGTCTTAGCGCCCGTGATTTGATCGAAAGATAAAAAAGAACAGAAAGCCAATGTTATGTGATGTATTGATTACCTTCTTGAAACTTCCGTTCGTCTACGACAGCCAGAACCTTAAGAAAGAGAATTTCTCGAGTGACGCTGTTGTGTAAAAGGCTTCAAAGATCAATCCCCTTGCTACTACCGATATTCGTAATTGAGTTTTTGTTGCAATTTGCTGGTAAAGTATGTGTAAACCGAAAATGTAGAAAGCAGTCGTTCGGCGCTGAGCTTCACTTCTAGCAATATGCTTTAGATTTTTCATTTCTATAGAATACGAGATTTGTTGATTTTACAAGAAAAAGGAAAAGATCTGCGAATATTTCCTCGGCCAATACCCGCACTCAAACAGGCCGTTCCAGCCAGATTCAACAAGGGTCCGTCCTGAAAGTCCTCAGATTTCATCCAAATTTTCAACATTACTTAACATTCATCGGAAGAGTTGATCCTAACTTCATTTCAAGCAGATTTTACGCTACGCTGTAGAATATGAAGATATTTAAAATTTTGGAATCGTTGAATTTTTATTTTATTTTTTTAGAGACCTCTTACGGAAAACACATTTAATTGCTTGCTTTTAGAACATTTTTCCTTCGTCATAATAATTAGGGTCTCTCAGATTCAATTAACTAATGGCATTATGCTGTCACTTGTTGAAAAATCCAAAGTGAAATATTTAAAAATTAGCAAAAAACCTCTTTTAAAAGTTAAATTCCTGCATTTCGGCTTGCTGTCACTGCACGAAGACACATGCAAATCACATCTTCTCTCATCATTCAATGTGTATGAGATCTTCCGAAAACACCAATAACACAGATTCCCTCAGTTTACATTTCTGAGCAACAGGAGGGAGCAAAAATGGGCAAAAAAATTGAAAAAAAATGTTGCTTTTTTATTGGGCTGGTGCATAATTATCAGGCGTTTTTGTCAGCGAATTATTTATTAATAAAAATAAAAATATTTTATTTTCAGGTTAAAAAAATTCGTGTTGAACTGTTATTTTTCTTTATTTCATAATAAATATTGTTTAAAAAACGCCTGATAATTATGTAGCAACCCAATATATAAAAAATCCCTTATGGAAAAACCTCTTCTGTATTATTGTTTTTGGATGTCGGCAAAGAAATGTGTTCATGATTTTTGTATCGTAGGAAAATGAGAAGAGATGGTATTTGGGCGTAAGGGAATGTAGCAGACACGGCTGCAAGAGAGTTCTTGAGAATTATTCCCTGACATTTCATGAACTATTATTTTACTTTTATTATCGGAAATGTTAAACATTAAATCCGATTAAACCTTATTTCTGACATCATAGTAAATATGTCAAACATTCAGATAGAGTATATCTTTAAAAGGACAATCTAAATAAATAGAATAAGGAAAACTTATCTTAGCTGACCCGTTTTGTCCTCTGAGGGACTTTATCAAGTTCTTTTTTTCTTTATTCATAGTAAATATTGTCACATTTCTGAAATGGCCGGTTTTGTTTTTGTTAAGAATCGGCTAGAAAAAGAATGAATTCCAATTTCTAAAATTTCCAGATCTTACTTTCCTATAACTTAGATTAATTTCTTCTCTTCTGCTTCTAGAAGAAATACTTTTCTTTGCAGATGAATCTCTATCAAACTGTGTATAATACAAAAGTAATATAAAATTACATATAAATAATTAATGGGTTTAGAGTAGAAGTTTTTGTTCATGGTTAAATGTAATTGACAGAAATGTACAACAAACAGAATCAATGAACCAACCCGATATTTTTATATTATTTTTTCAGCCATTGTAACGCATTCGTTAACATTATGTAAAACTATACATTTTCTGAAAAACAAAGTACAGAAAACCTGAAATGAAATATTTTAAGAATATATTGTAAGAAGTCATAAGCATGTCGTGAAAAAGAAAAATTGAAAAAAATTAAAGCCCCCAAATTGAATGAGAGCCATTCAGGAAAATTATTCAACCAATAGCTGCTTGAACTTTTACCTTTGAACCCCACAAACCTATAAAGATAAAAGATACGTAAAATGAAGATGAAAGAAATAAGAGTCAGAAATAATGAAGGAAAATGTTACCCAACGTCTGGCTGGACACTCAGATATCAGCCCATTTTTGTGAAATCGCTTTTTGGTCTGCCCGAGAAAATTACAATATAGCCTTGTATATACTGTAAATTGTATATACAAGTCAATCTGCCGTAAAAGTCGCGCCTGTCGTACAAGTCGACCTCAAGATATTCAGCTCAAAATTCTGAATTAGGCCTATAGCTACACGTGGCCCAAGGTAGCGGATTCAACAAGCCCCTCATGTATATATATATATATATATATATATATATATATATGAACAGTGACTATTACGGCTAATAATGCAAGACTCTTCGGTAAATCGAATCGAGTTCTCTCAGTCACTGTGTATTTATCTAAAAATAAATACGCTTAAATTGACCTTCTTCTCTGCCGTGCGCCAACGGCTTCAGGGTAAAATTTCCGACTGACGCGAATTCAGCCAGTTTTCGATTCTAGCCAGAGACAACCGGACGTCTGGCCGCACTGATGAGCTGTAGTACAACGAAACAGTCTGTTTGTGGATGACAATATATATATATATATATATATATATATATTGGGTCAGAAGATCATTATTTAACCCTAACCAAATAAGTATATATATATATATATATATATATATATATATATATATATATATATATATATGTGTGTGCGTGTGTATATATATATATTATTCAACACCCACAGAGCCAACCTGTGGTTTATAATGCAACTATGCTGAGCAGACCTTAGTTACAGTTTCTATGAAAGAGCGTGTTATCTATTGATCAACAATTTCAACAAGGCCAGCACAGCTATCGACGGCACCCAATTACATTCACTAGGTTTGCGTCAACCCATGGTCTGGTTTTCAGGCACTTTCCAAACGTGCCGAACGCTGGGATTGACCCCGTCCGATAACAGCAGGAAGTCTCATTCCTGACAAATCAGTGTAGTGAGATTCGAACTCGGGTCTAGAATGCGAACGTTCTAACCACTAGCCAATATACATACACACACACTCACACACACACATTATATATATATATAGATAGATAGAGAGAGAGATCTTTGAAAATTACGGAGCGTGTTCTTTTAAAGGGATCTTTTTCGTCCAACACTTCTTCAGAAAGACTCGTTGGAACGAAAATAAACAAAACGGGGTAACTAAAAATGTAAACACGGTGTAATTAAGGAGTCACACCTAAAATAGATTTCTTAGTGAAAAAACTAAAAACAAATCGGTTTAAATAAGCGCCTAGCGAGTATAAAATACATATGAATTCTGAGGCTGCTCGGTCTCACGCTGTCCGCTGACCTGAGATGGAACAAATACATCGAGTCAATTGCATCATCCACCGCAAGGAAAGTTGGCTCCCTGTGCCGAGCCAGGAAATTTTTCTCCCCGGAATCTATCCTCCAAATCTATAAAACGACCATTCGCCCTTGCATGGAGTATTGCTGCCATATATGGGCTGGAGCCCCTGCTGTTTGCCTCAGGGTTCTTGATAAGATCCAGAGACGGATATGCAATGTAATTGGCCCCGATCTGTCATCTCGTCTGCTGTCTCTCTCTCACAGACGCGACGTTGCCTCGCTCTGTCTTTTTTATAAATACTTTCACGGTAATTGCTCCGAGGAGCTGCTTTCGCTGGTTCCTATGCCTCATGAATTTAAACGTCCCACGAGGCTGGCATCCCGTTCCCACCCCTTCACTGTTGAAACTGTTAGCTGTAGACGTCTCTTCTACTCCAATAGCTTCATGTCTCGCACATCTCGCCTGTGGAACTCCCTTCCTTATTCCTGCTTCCCTGACAAATACAAGCTCCAACTATTTAAGTGTAACGTCAATCGACATCTCCAGCTGCCTTGATCTATCCTCTTCCCTTCTCCTCACCCTTTCACCTTTCATTCCCATCTGCTCTCACTCCAAATTTTCTGTAAACACCTAGCCTTCATCGATCCACTATCTTCCTCCACATTCTCTCCTTTACCCCTCCTATCTGCTCTTCCTCCAAACCTTCTGTAACACCCTGCGTACTAGTGGCTTCCAGCCTTGCTTGGGGTAATATGCTTAAAAAAAAAAAAAAAAAAAAAAACTTCCGGCACACCTATGAGACAGAGAGAACGAATAATGTTCATTTTCTGCCTACACAAAATCTCTCGAGGTAGCTTGATGTCAACATCCTGTAAAAACCTTAAATGTTTAACCGGCCGAGCCTTGTGCAGCGTCCTAAACGCCCCATCAACATATTCGGAAGCGCAACCCGGGTTATTAATTAAATGAAGTCCAACCGATGAGTCAAGCGATTACTGTTATCGCAATACCCTGTCTTATATAGTCAGAACCAGGTCTCCAACTGTGTCTACCTTTTCAATTCAGCTGTTTTTATTATTGTCGTTCCAACGAATCTTTCTTAAGTCTTGAGCGAAAAAGGTCCGTTTAAACAAAAAAATATTTAAATTCTGTGGTACAAAATTTTTGTTTAAATTTATATATTCTGTTTATACGTTTTGTTTTGTTTTTATCGGTACACATATTTAAGTACATACTCTGTTCTTTAATTAAACAGTATAAATTACATTTACCGGACTGAATGTTGGAGAAATTGCGTAGAAAATATGCATTCTCCAGTAGGAATCGAACGTGCATCGTATGACGAACCAGAATTAATCCCGGTGTGCTATAACCGTTCGTTAACAGAGAACTTTCCGTTAAGTAACGCTTTTAAACACACACTTTAGCCGATCTTTCACGATCTGTATTTGCTCCAATTCTTGGTTGGTCGATTATGTTCACCCAAAAAATCGCGAAATGCATTTCTGTTTGAACGTCCATTTTCGTAATAGGCTTCGATAAATTAAACACGTTGTTTGATTGTTAACCTTTCTATGGTTGAAATTGCCAAATACTTAAGTTGTTAAATCTGAAAGAAAAAGAAAAACAATCATTAGACGCTTAAACTTAATTCACATTTAAAATCGGTCCAAGTTATTGGAACACTCTTTATATTAATTAAAATGTTTCGCATTTATTCATATTTCAAACCTAAAAATATTTTTGCTAAATCCCATATCCTTAAAAATCCCTTGTTTACTTGAAAATTTTTACTCAGTTTTACGACTTCTTAATTGTTATTCCAAATTTAACAAAAACATATTTTTTATTATTTGAAAAAGAGAATCATAAAGTAAGCCATTTTTAATGTCGGTTAATCTTGGTTTAGTACTTTTACTTCTTTTTTCTTGTGTTTTATGTTGCATTTCTTTTGCACTGTTGGTTTGCGATTCTTTTTGAAAAGTTAGCCTTAAACTGAAATTGTATCAAACTTCTTTTGTTAGTTAACCTTTTGCATTTCTTGTTAATATTGTCACTTTTTTTAAAAATTTATATTATTACTTGTTTTTGTAAGGTGTGAACAAAATATATTTATTCACTGCAATTCTTTTCAAAAGATGAATGATGTCAATAAACCAAGTCGTAAAGGCAAAGAGATGATCCTTGATTTGAATGAACGAAAAATAAATAAAGAAGATTTTTCCGGGAGATTGTAATCTAAGGCCTAAGGGAAAAGAGCTTAAAAATATCACGATCTAGCCCAAGAACTGCAAAACAGCTTGAAACGCTGGTCTGAGGATGAATGTTGCATGGCAGCTCATAGCAGACATGAGTTTCGTTGACAGGGTGAAGTTTCTTCTAATCAAACGATTGTGTCTTACAAAATACCCTTCGGTCAGATCGTTACCCACGTGTGAAGAACGAATAATTTCTAGCAGTAAACCAGAGTTAATTCTTGGGTTGTAACTTACTGATATAAGCGAGCGAAATAGAGATGAGGCGTGAGTGAGTAGGGAAGTGAACAGTTCAGCGGCCGTCTTCCCTGTTCGTTCTCCGTGACCCGCGTCGTTTGTTTTGTTTGCTATTTCGTGGGATGGTCACTTTTATAGACAGCAGTTTTCTTGTCTTGTCATCTTCGTCTTAAAAATTAATTTACCTTCCTTCCGTGATTTTCTCTCTGTCTAAGCTACTTTGTCTCCACTTGCTGATAACCATCGCTCAAAAGTAAATGTGCCGTATCCATTTTTTGCCACAGGTTCCGCTGTTTCTCAATTTATCAAAACAACTGACACATATTGCGGCACCAATTCCCATAAAAGGATGCAAATGGAACGAATAAGAAGAAATCAAACAAAAATGTAAGAGAAGTTAAAAATCCAAAGAATTAAATCGATAAAAAGTGATCTGTGGATTTACTGAAGAACGTGCCGGCAATCACAAACGTGTTATTAAGTCAGATTAGTGGCTTTAATGATATTTCAAGTTTTGCTGGGTTATTCAATTTCGAATACAGTCGCACGGAAGGAAGGTAAATTAATTTTTAAGACGAAGATGACAAGACAAGAAAACTGCTGTCTATAGAAAATCACAATTTAGCATCAAATAGTACTATATATATATATATATATATATATATATATATATATATATATATATATATATATATATATATATAGTACAGGTAATTAATCCGTTGGTACATAATCCAAGTGGATCCTAGTAATATCAAACATTAAAACTGATCCACAAATAACTCAATGTAAAGGGCATTAAAATTATATTCTTACATAAATTTAATATACATTATCTAAATATGATTTATTGATAATCTTTTTAATATATTTCATTTTTAAGTATGATGTTTTTAATTTTTTAACTAGAAACCTAACATTATATATATATATATATATATATATATATATATATATATATATATATATATATTTCTTTTTTATATAAACCCCCCTTTTCAGTCCTCTTTTAGTTTCAGTTTAACACCACATTCTTCATATAACCCGAATTAAATGTCATATAGTTAATATCCGTGTTAATTTGATAAAACCACTTTCCTTTCAGGCTAATACCTTCAATCCTCCCCTTAGCACCGACTCGGATATTTCGCCTGACTGAAACATCAAAATGGAGAAATTGTGTATAAATTTTTCGACTGCTGGCAAAGTTAAATTTTAAATTTCTAATTCCGATAAGAACACAGTCTATACACCGGGGTTGAATAAGACTAACGTACTTGTCATTGGGTGAAATAGATCTATAACGCGCACCACCATAAGAGGTAATTTTGAATTTAGTTGTGTAATATATATATATATATATATATATATATATATATATATATATATATTACACAACGAAATATATATTACACCAAAAAAGAAAAATATATATAGTCATCCACAGACAGACTGTTTCGCTGTATCACAGCTCCTCAGTGTGGCTAGACGTCCGATTGCTTCAAGCCGGGATCGAAACCCAACTGATTTGACATTAGTCAGATCTTATCTCCAGGTGATCGTCGCACGACAGAAAGTAAGGCAATATATATATATATATATATATATATATATATATATATATATATATATATATATATATATATATATATATATATATATATATATAAAACGTAAGTTTCCGCGTATAAGACAACCTGTAAATGCCAGAAATCACCCTTAAAAATTGGGTGTCGTCTCATACTACAATTTTAAAATGGAAGCTTTAAATTCTGATTGATGTTTACTGGTAGACTAACCCTGCCTCGGTGCGTTATCCAATAACCAATACAATTAAATATTCACATAAACAAATAAACTGATAACACAATTAATACAACCATGTATTCATTATTTATTACTGGCATAACTTCATAATAAATTGACATTCCGACGAATAATTCCTTATCAATGAAATCAACATGTAGCCATGCAAGCTCAGTTAGGATTGCGTCCACAGCAAACTTTATCTGTCACTAAACTTTCAATAACAGTAAAATGTCTTATTTTCCTAAATTATCATACTGCTGTTAGCTGTATTTTGTGATTGTCGATGTAGTATAAGTAAATGGCGATCAGTACACCAGACTGTTTGGAACTGTTTAGATATAGGAAGAGAAGAGGAAGGATCAGTATTCGCAAGAAATCACGTGATGCAACGTAAACAAATCAATGGTTCCTTTTTAGGGGACGTGTGCAGGAAAAACATGATAGAGATTCGGTTTTGTTATTTCGTTTATTTTGAACTTCTAAGGATACAGTAAGTAACAACATTTCCGATAACATCATCTTTATATCATCAATAGGCAGTCGTCTCATATATGTATAGGATAAATGAATTAATGTGTATGTGTGTGTGTGAGAGAGAGAGAGAATTATGTTACGAGTGTATTTGCAAAAGAATAAAAAGACAAGTGAAAATACCTATTCTTAGTCGACGCGTTTCGTCCTCTGAGGAACTTCATCAAGGCAAATGTCTGATTTATTTTGTTGCGCGTGTTTATGTACAAGAGCAATGATATCTTTAGTTTATCAAGGCTTTTCTCGAATGTAAAAGCCCTGAAAAGACAATGACATACTTGACCTTGTATATAAACATGTGCAGCAACAAAATAAATCCTACATTTGGGTTTATAATGTCCCTCGGAGGATGAAACTCGTCGACTAAGAACAGTTTTCCTCTTGTCTTTACACACGCGCGCACGCACACACACACACACACACACACACACACACATATATATATATATATATATATATATATATATATATATATATATATATATATATATATATATATATATATATGTATGTATATATAGCATCAAAAAGTAAACGTAGGTTCGGTTAGCAGTAGTAGATGTTGATCCAGTTTGCACTAGAAACCAACAAAAAAAAAAGAAAGAAATTAACCACTTTTTAAACGTAGTGAATATGGCAACGAAGATGAGAAAAAACATTTCGAACAATGTAAATAGTGTAAATAATTAAAATACCTCATCTCAGAAATATAGACCAATCCTGAAGATGGCCTAAACATACAATGGCAAAAATGTCGTGGATATGGCAACGAAGATGATGACAACCGTCCGAACAATGTAAATAGTGTAAATAATTACAATCTCTCATTTCTGAAAGATAGACAGATATTGTGCTCAATGTCCTAAAGTTTAGATACTATAGCGGGATGTTAATCAGAACAATTACTATAAAAGTATTTATAGAAGTGTATTTATGGTTTTACATAATAACTTCAGACTGCAGTTTGTTTATAATAAATCCAGTGACCTTAATAAAACACGTTGAAACTATCTAAACATGTATAGAAAATGCACAAGGCATCTGTTTACTTTACGGCGGTGGGAAAGTAATTATTGACGAGATGCCAGGTCAGGACGGATAAAATTGCATTTTCTGCATTTTGTTTTATCGAGAATCTTTAAATATAACGCAAGCGGAACGGGTCATATTTAACAACAATATCCAAAGAATTTTGCACTGGAATCAAAATAATAAGCTAAATCAGCTTTAGACTAAAGTAAAAAAAGTAGATATAGTTCCTGTGGTAGTTATAGTAAGACATTTTTGCATGCGGTCGTTTTGTCGTTTATTCTAACAGCAAGACTCTAAAGCTGCAGAGAAGAGGTACTTCAGGCGTCTGCTTGGTACCCCCTTACACCGACCGGGTCACGAATGAACAGGTGCCTAGAAGAATGAATCATCGGATAAATACCCACAAAGACGGGTTGACCCTCATAAAGAAGTGGAAGCTGAAGAGTTATGGCGACGTTACCAGATCAAGAGGTCACTCCCAGTCTATCCTACCAGGAGGAACAGATTGGAGGACACCAAAGAAACAGACGCTCGGACAATGTTGTCGAATGGACTGTTTTGCCCAGACTCAGACGCTTGTCAACGACCAGAATTGTAAACTTATTGTTGAACAAACAATCAGCAACGTCCCTACAACCCTGGAGATTTATGGGATAGTAGGCGGTTGAGGAAGAGGTTAATCTGAAAAATAGATTCATGTATGGTCTGTATTATATTCAAAATAGTAGACATAGATCGAGTTTGCATTGGACCGTCCTGGGTATGACGATAATCTACATCCGCGTCCTGGGTATGACGATAAACAACACCCGCGTCCTGGGTATGACGATAATCTACATCCGCGTCCTGGGTATGACGATAAACTACATCCGCGTCCTGGGTAAGACGATAAACTACATCCGACAGCAGGGCCTTTGATCAGGAGGTTTTGAAGAGCGTGGAACCACCTCTTAATTGCTGTTGTTTCCAGGTCCACCCTGAGCCGGGGTGGTAGCATCTATCAGGGTCTCAGTTATGCACAAATAGTTAACTCAAAACACTATGGAAGTATAAAAATAGGTTTTAATACCAGCAATACCTTTTTGGAAAAACTATTACCAGAAATACATTTTTGAAGATAAAATTATTCCCTGTAAAACATAATGTACCAGCAGTACATTTTTAAAAAGAAAAATATTACCAGCAATACATTTTTTTGAAAAATATTGTCGGCATTAAATAACCCATTGAAGTTGATATGCGGTAAAACAAACCAAACCATACTTTTCAGTGGACATTTGCAGTGGAAATTTGTTTACAACAGAGTCCAAAAGATAGATGGATGTCCGGTTTATAATCAAATCTGACATTATACTCCGGAGCATGGCTCCGTTATTTTTATTTTTTTATTTTCTTTGGAGAGGATGTCTTATCTCTGCAGAGAAACTTATTCTTCTACGTGTCCCTTAATTACGTTGGTGATCACGGCTCTCCACAATTTCCTGTCCTTTATAGATCTTACTAAGGTCTGAGTTTTTGACACGTCTTCTAATCGTTGTTCTACCAACCATTTACCCAAGGTCCTTAGGCAAGTTATTTCTCTCTCTCTGTCGCTCTCTATTTCTTGCCTTCAATAAGTCCTATGAAGGCCAAATTCTCCAAGCCCTCTTTCCTCTCCATGTGGCCCAGAAATCTCAATTATGTCTTTCTGATTTTAAGCATAAAAGTACATTTTGTTTCTATTTTTACTAAAACTTTCTCGATGCTCACATATTCAGTCCCTTGTATTCTCAGCATCATTCTCTAGAACCAAATTTCTTTTGACTGTCTCTTATTCGTCTATAAGGAGATTGTCAAACATTCACTGCCATATAGGAGAACTGATATTATGTAACAGTTCAGCAGGTTTTTATTTGTTTCTAACGTCGTTTTCCTATCTCTTATTCTTTTGCTTAGCTTTTGGAAAGGATTTTCACTATTCGGATGTGCCTCCGGATTTCGGTATCCTAACCTGTTGGCATATTTTAAGATCAGCCCCTTTGGCAGAGACTTACTATTAGGATTATTGAATACCAGTTAATTCTGGCTTCCCGGAGAATCTAGCAGCCAACGTTACTGAAAAGATTAAAGCTTCCTGAATTATTAGGGGTACACTGTAATAATGAATGCATAAAGATTAGTGACGTGACTCAAAAAGATTATCCATTATTTTGTGAACCTTAACAAATAGATGGTTTATTGTTGAGATTCCTCAGACGAAGAAACTGCTGGGATCTGCAAGGATTGTGAATGTGATGTTTGCGGGTTGTAAAGTTTTAACTGTTAGTCCACCTAATTCAAGACCCAAGACCCGCTCAAGGTAGAGGCTTAATGGGTAACATTGTAAGGAAGGAGAAAACTATGAAATGCACTTCATTTGGAACCGCCATGGCTAACAGCAACGTCACATTGAAACACCGGTTCCCGTACGATCACCGAAGTTAAGCAACGTCGAGACGGGTCGGTACCGATATGGGTGACCGTTTATGGATACCAGTTAAAGTAAGCTTGGGTATGCGGGAGGTGTAACGAATAATGGCTCGGAATTTTTAATCGGAGAGGTGATTTCCTATTCTCCTTGGGTTCGTTTTATTCGCTTACACTCAAATACCGTATGAATCCACCTATTTTCCCCATAGTTATGGTTTAATTAGTAAGACGTATCACTAAACCATTATTATCTTCCCCAAAACTCGTACAATCTAAAAATATTTTGGGGCTTTAAATAACGTGCAAAGTGTTGATAAGCCGTAGAGAACGTATCAATCAAGTCCTATCAATCAATGAAATACTGATTATATACACAGGCATGTCTTATGGATTTATTTACATTCTCTGGTATATAAATGTATAGAAAATACCGTGGCAACTATTTGAGTGATCAATTTATATACTGATTGTAATATAAAATTGATCCGCCACTTTATATCCACATTATAATTTCTTGTTTGTTTATCAAATTATTATTAGTTATGGATCAATCTCTTCTCCAGCTATGGGTTAATTAGTAGCACTTTTATCACTAATCTATTATTACAATAAAAAATTCTTAATATCTAAAAGTATATTCTGGCTTTACATAAACCGCAAATGGTTGATAAGCCGTAGAAAACGAATGAATCAATCAAATTATGTATTTGTCTGGAAAGCATCCTCGCGGGAGTTTGTTCCACAAAATAAATTGTTCTAGAGAATGATCTGCCACAGTGGAATTTGCTCTTTATCAAAATAGTAGAAAGGGAACAATATATATATATATATATATATATATATATATATATATATATATATATATATATATATATATATATATATATGTATATATATATAAATAGTAGAGGTAATCCACTTCCATTAACAAGGCGCCTACCAGAGACTGGCTTTGAAAAATACATAAATAAGCGCTCCGAAGCCAAGTGCTTAGTGGCTGACGAAAGCCGTTAAAAGACGGTTTGAAATAGTCTATTCCGATGTTGAGGTAATTTTTGATTTTTGCTGTATATATGTATATATATATATATATATATATATATATATATATATATATATGTGTGTGTGTGTGTGTGTGTGTGTGTGTGTGTGTGTGTGTATGTGTGTATATAAACAAATGCTTGGAGGTACAAAATCTATATACTATTTTAAAAACAAGGAATATATTAATGGTAATAGTCCCTAAGGCCCTTTCGGCCAACATCTCATCAGGAGAAAATCGTTGGAAAAATTTATAAATTAAACGAAAAGAACAGTAACGTTAAATGATGAGCAAAAAAAGGAGAAAAACACGCTAAAATCAATAACGTATAAGTATATATACTTATAACGAGGGAGGGGAAATTGCGTGTAAATAATTAGCGAGGGACAGTTAAATTAAAATATCCCCCAACAAATTAAGGGTCTTCACAAAATCCTTCTGCCGGCATAGAGAAGGTTTCCGTAATCCTATACAGATTGATTCCAAAATCTTCAAATGATTGTTGGAACCAGCTATGTGAATAATTTGGAACCACTCTTTAGTATACGACTTGGCACAGGCTATATTCTAAACAGGCTAGGTGTTGCGCAATATATATATATATATATATATATATATATATATATATATATATATATACTATCAACATTACCCGGCGTTGCCTGGTTTATTCAAAAAAAGATCACGAACCTCATCCAATCTGTAAAGTTAAAATAAAGAAGATTTTTCTTTAGTGCCTCTTATCTATATGGCGAAAAATTATAATGACATGAAGTGTGAAAACATTAATAACAGGAGAAAGTTCTTTTTTACAGAAGCACAGAAGATAGAAAAATATTTTTCAGCAAATGAAAAGTACATTAATCGCAATCGATCTTCGAAAATTGTTCAGGAGAAATGCTTTGTTGACAGCTTTTGCTCAAACTACATCGAATGAACAACATGCATTGGAAGGAGAAGAAATTCAACAAAGACTTCTCGTTAGGTTTCATTGATGCGCTGCAGTTTATTATCACGTGATGAAAGAACTATATCTCTAGTATTCTTGTGTTGGTGACCATGAATAATAACAGCAATTTCATTGCAAACAGGTGAATTATAACGTAATCCATGTTCGCCACCTAGTCTCTGGTCAGCGTAGATGATGACATAAAAATTTGGCGTGTCCGCTGTTTCTAAAGAGTATTTGAACTCTCGCCCATGATTGTTCCTGATGTGTAGCATTTCCCGAAGCTCAAGAATGATATCCATTTCAGTTCCAGGTGAAATAGGGTTGCATCTAGTTGCCTGTTCCTGATAGTTACCTACAAAGTAAAGCTGAAGAAATTGTGGCTCCTCGGTTACCATAGGTTGCATAGAGCCAATTCTATGATATACTTGTCCTACTTTAAAAGTAGGCATAGATACACCCTCTTTAATAATATTGGCCACAAAAGAGGTCATCTGATAAGCACGATTATACTTTCTAATATTGCGTAGAAAATGATTAGATCTAACAGTGGTACCAGTTAATAACACTTTCAATGGCTGGGGTGGATCTTCAATGACAGTTAACGCGGAAATACCGTTTGAACAGCACATGCTATTAATTTCCCCTACCCACCTTTTAGCTCTGCGGTGCGAACAGACAATCGACATACTGCCACGCTGAACATCAGGGTGATTCAAATAATTAGCACGAGGGTCATAATAGAATGCTACCATTGACCATATTTGACTACGGGGTTTTGAAATCCCCTGTTGAGCAGCCAATCTTTGCACATTATTTTCCTAACGATCTTGGCGATCCTCAACAGCCTCCACTGCCCGTGCAGATGATGCTCTAGAGGCATTCCTGCTCTGTCGTCTCGTACGCTGCTCTTGAGTCTCCAAATCTCTTGCTGGTGCAGTTGCTCAAGTATTTCTAGGCAATCTTTGTGGACATTGATCATCATTCTCCGCACGTCTGGTAGCAGCAGTAGTTGCTGAATTTCGTATCTGCCTAGCAATACGCTGCTGCTCACTCTCAGAATTTTGAGCAGCAGCATTTCTAGTAGCATTTCTTTTATATCGAATTGTTCTTTGCTCCTCAGTTTCAACAGCTCGAGTGGCAGCAGTTCTAGTAGCATATTTACATGTTGAATTGTTCTTTGCTCCTCAGTTTCGACAGTTCGATTGGCAGCAGTTCTAGTAGCATTTCTTACATGTTGAATTGTTTTTTGCCCCTCCGTTTCGATAGCTCGAGTAGCGGCAGTTATGGCAGCGTTCCTTCCTCGTCTAGTTAACCGTTGCTCATTAGTTTCTGCTGACCTAGCATTAGCTGTACGAATAGCATTGTGTGTCAGTCTAATTTGAGTTTCTTGTTGCGAAGCGTTTCTTCTCCGTGCTTACATGCGTTTGGCGGCAGTAATAGCACGTTCAAGTGAAGGATTTCTCTTTCTTGGCATTACTGTCAGAGGTGTTTGGCTAAGCTTTGGCATTACTGTTAGAGGGGTTTGGCTAAGCTTTTTGAATAACAATGAAGTAATCAATTAAAAAGCAAGAATATTATACACATTAATGGAAATATAGCCACAATAAATTAAATGCAAGCTTATAAGGGAGACCACTGGAACATGCTAAACAATTATAAGCAAGCTCGTAAAGTTAGGATTTATCTAAAAATAGACTACCAAAAAAACGATGGCACGCGCTACATGATTCGATCGATCATTGCCGTGGAGCAAAATCAATTGTACACACTTCACATCTCGATCGATCTCGCACACGCGTCTTATACCTACGTGAACTTCTCTCATCGGTGCACACTTTAGTTTGCACTTATTCTTTTATTTCCTAAGGAAGGATATAATTTTTGCCGTCAAGTTAATGCAAACTAAACTATTTCAGTACCAAAACGGGAAATCCATGGGAAAAACTGATATTTTTCATAATGTATTCATGACACATGGGGTGTCAGTTTTGATTTTGCGTTGATTGATCTAAACACAAATTATGTGCAAATGTTCATCAGAATGCTGCTAACCACTACAATTACAAGACTAATGGGGCAGCAAGGTGTTCATGGGTCATCTTGGGGACCCCTTATGTAGTTTTCAAAATCTGATAATCGTTTTTGATTCATTTTAAGATTGTAACCTACATGTAAAAATCCGTGGAAATCGAAGCAATTTGAAATTTTGGGTGTCCCTTTGGTTCACCCTAGGGGTCCCAAATTTCAAGCCAAAGGACAGGTTTAAGACTAATAGTAATTGAAATAATAAAGCAAATCTTTTTTATGTTTGCTATTTAAACGACTTTATGGCCAAATTTCGGGGTTCCCTGCTGGTCCCAGTGTTGATTTTCAGTGAATTCCAAGTGACTACTTCAGTTACTCGATATAATCTCAATATGTACTGAAACTTTCGTTGAAATTGGGGAATACTGCTACAAAATACACTTGAAAAGCAACTGAAGCATCAAGGGGCTTATAGGGTCATCCCGGGGGCCCCCTCATGCATTTAAAAAAATCTGACAACCGATTTCTATCTCATTGTAAGAGCGTAACAAACATGCAAAATTTCATCAAAATCGAAGCAATTTGAATTTTTTTTGGTTCCTGTGGGGCACCCTGGGGGTCCTCGTGAAGAGAGAAACGAAAATCAATATAGCGTATAATAAGCGTGACAGTAAGTTACATACACTTATCAAGTTTCATTAAAATCAGCCTTAGGGTTTAGACTTCAAGTCTGAAAGTTTAAAAACAACCAAACTAATGGAAATTCCCATTTAAACATTATATTTATCGTTTATCGGTTACTGGTTTTTGTAAAATGACTATTTTTTTCCCCCGGACACATCCAGTATCGAGTACAATCTATGTTCCAAATTTGGTGGAAATATGCCTTATGGTTTTTGAGTAGTTCGCGAATTCACACAAACACATACACACACACACACACACATACACACACACATGCACACACACAGAGTCAGTTTTATATATAGAGAAGATATATATGTACTAATGATGATGACCCTGTACAAGGACCGTGGACTACTCGAAGTTGAGGGTTACAGAATAAGAAGTACAGCTGAAGCTGATATGCAGGGAAGATAACAATTAACCCTAGTCTTGAACGAGATAACATTGTACTGAAGCGTCCTCATGGGAATCGGTTCCACAAATTATCGGTTCTTGTCAAGAAGCTGTTTGTGTGGAACCTTATCTCAACAATGTAACACGAAAAGGATAGGAAATTAATAATTGTAACTCATACGAATATCTGCCATAGTAATATGGATAGAGTTCTGTGAGGCTAGCAAAGCCTTGGCTGTGGGATAAAGGTTGCAGTGTGTATCAACTACAAGGCCACTTAAGCGCATTTAAATGCTGTCGGGACGGCACAGTGAGGACGAGGCGGGACCAGCCCAAATATGGCAGCAATATTCCATTTCTAATCTAAATCCTGTAAAGACAGAGCATTATAACAGATATTAGGAAGGTTTTAGATTTTATTTTATTGATAAGGAATATCCAGCATTGACCACCCGCCATTTAACGTAAACTTGGAAAGAGAAGATTTTTTTAAACAAGTATCACATACACTGTTCCAGAGATCCCATTGCAAAAGTGAAAACAGACTATTTGCCCATAGATGGGACCCTAACATGCTACCACTCCGGGTCAGGATGAACCTGGGAACACCAGCAATTAAGAGGTAGTTCCACGCTCCTCAAAACCTCCTGATCAGGGGCCTTGCTGTTGGATGTAGCTTGTCGTCTTATCCAGGACGAATTTAGGATTAGACGTAAAGTCATTTATATGTGAGTTTCTATTACGCGTACATATAAACACAGGACGAGATTAGCCCAGTCCTCGCAACCACTGTCACACTGGCGTTGATATTACACCGACTCCAGTTCTCTGGGTGCAATGAATAAGGTACTTTTTTTAAAAGTCGGTGTCACCCCATGCAAAACAATAAAACCACTAAAGCACAATCGGGCGAGAAGATGTGGAAGAATTATGAACAAAAATTTTAATAATGATCAAGAAATGAAAAGAGTATTCATAAGGGCAGTAGACAGCGATTGACATTGCATTTAAATTTTTGCACATTAAAGTTGGCTGTAAAACATGGAGTCGGAAGAAAGTTCAACAAGCAAGAAGTGCGAGAAAAGAAACTGTTAGCATAGGACTTACGGTTACATCTAGCCAGCTCAACTGTAAATTGATGAGATCTCGACGCCAGTCTAGTACTGCCATTAAATTCAAAAATTCTAGGTACAGTGTCAAAGAGCTTATCTGAACAATTACCATGAAATTATTTATAAAACAGTCACAGAGAGGCAAACCTTATGGCGGTGGGTAAATGACTGATCAGGACTAATAATATTGTCGATTCTTCTTTGAGTATTATCAAGGAGTCCCAGGTAAAAGGCAGAGGCATGTAGAAAGTAAGAAGAAAAAGGATTGTCAGTTGTTAGGAATTAGAAAATAGAACTATTGAATGTGTTTGTAACTTGAAGGTATTTAACTAAATTTATTTAAAAAAAAAGATCACTTTTGATTGTATTATGTGAATTATCAGATCAGCAGGAGTTTTTGTTTTTCAATGAAAATTGGATTATATTTGTTAATTGATTATAACATTGAAAATGGAAAAAAGGCAAACTTTTTTGTATATTATGCTTATTTTTATTTTAAGAAAGGTAAAAATGCGACACAAATGAAAAATAAAAAATAGTGCAGAATTTTTCCGCTTTGTCATTCAATTGCCTAATATATTTTTTTGAATCGGAATCACTCGAAGCAAGGCAGTAATGGCACTAAAACACAAGGGGCAATATGATGTGGCAGAATTAGGAATAGATACATTAATGAGGCGCAGAACAAGACGGTAATCAGGAGGACAGTAGATAGCAATTGAAATTACATTTACATTTTTGCAGATTAAATTTGACTGGAGCCAGAATGGAGTTCCACAAGCGATTAGTGCAAGAAAAGTAACTTACCATAGAATTTACGGTTACATCTAGCCAGCTCAACTGGAAACTGATGAGCTCTCGATGTCAGTCTAATATTGTGTTTAAATTTAAAAAATCTCGGTGCCATGAGGAAGAGCTAATCCGGACAATTACCATGAAAGTATTTATTAAAAAAAAACACAAACAGGCAACCTTACGACGGTGGAAAGTTTCTGAAGCCGAGCTGCCAGATTAGGACCAATAATATTGCTGATTTTTCTTTAGATTTTATCAAGAAGCTCGGGTAAAGAGCACCGGACCCTATATGGCAGCACTATTCTAAGTACGGTTGAAATTCCTGTGGCCAGATATCCTTTCCAAAGAAAGAGAGCAGATTATACTAATTGATCCCCTTCCGACAATTCCCGGGACCAGGCGCCGCCTTCCATCGTACATGGGGACAGATACTACAGTTTCATCTTGGTCGAGAAGACATAAAGATTATAGCGACAAGGGATGTATACTTTCATGATTCTATTTCACATCAGATTGCTGAGGAAGAACATATCTGAATGAAACTTCCTCCTTACAAATGGAATACGGAAAGAATGTGAATGAGTCGACTCGACTGTGTGTGTGTGTGGCATGGAGGCTCCAAGCTGTGAAGGTCTGGAATGGTGGAACTAAGAAATGTAGTATGTCTTAGCATCACAAAAAAAGAGGAAAAAATAGTGAAACATGAAGATGAAAGGTTGATCCGTCATTATAGCAGGGTTTGCGAAGTGCCTAGAATCAAGTCTGAATTGTTTAGTAAAAGGCTAAGAAGAAGTGGAAATTTGAAGAAAAATGAAGATTATCCAGACGCCAACATTCCCGAAAATATTTAGAATACTAAGGAGGGTGCTTGATATATTGAAACTAACCACTATCCTAGAGCACTAAGTCCTACAGCCTAAACGCTCAATAATAACATAAAATTATGATAATGATCTAGAATGGAAATAATATATCACAAATTAAGCGAATACATCAAGTTATCTAAAACACATGTCTGGGTAGAAAGGGTGAACAGATTGGTAACTGTGCAAACACCTATGTTTTTACTGTAAAAAGCAAAAGTATGTGCAGAACCTAGAATATTTTTCAGAGAATGAAAAATACAGTACTTTAGATTTTGAAATTCAAACAGATAACACATCCTGGAACAGAAGGTCAGATTTAATTAATATGAAGAAAGAAAAAGAAGAGAAAAGAAAATATACTAATAAGGAAAAAATAATCTGGGAAAAATAGACTTTACCAGAAAACTAAATACGAGGGTGAACTGAAAAGTTCATAGTCTAACTAAGAAGTAGTGATGTTAGAGCTGTGAAATCATGCATACAATAATTTATTCTCTTCTTATTAATAACTTCATTTTATTTATTTTTTTTTTTTTCAGGCAAACTGACATCTGACTATTCAAAAACGATCTCTATAGTAACTAGTAGTGACGTCTTTTGAAAATGCTCCAAATTTGGCATAAAAAACCTGCACAAAAGGGGCTACCCTCTAAAGACATTTATACTGACATGGTTACGACATTAGGAGATGACTCTCCAACGTTATCAACTGTGCAAAAGTGGGCAGCTGAATTTGGAAGGAGATGGGCGAGTCTTGGAGATAACCTATAGTCTTGAAGTTCTACAACCACCACCACAAAAATACACCGTGTTCAGCTGATAATAGCTGACAGGTGATTTAAAATAAATCAAATAACATATCCCGTGAGAGTGTTGAGAATATTCTGCAAAATGAAGATAGCATGCTGGAGGTTTCTACTCGGTGGGTGCTGCGTCTCCTGACATCTGATCAAAAGTGTCCAGGCTAAAAATATGACGGGAAGATCTGATATTGTTTAGCTAGACCTCATCGTATTTAGGACAATTCAAGGCTAAAGCGGGGTCGTATTATACATACGTACACGTTTTCAGAATTTTTTACTCAGCTTAAAAACCGGGGGCCTCAGTTATTTTGATGCAAAAAGCATTGTGTATATCTATGATCTTCAAAATGTTCACACCATCTATGGAACTTACTATGCGAACGTTTAGTCTATCGAAACCAAACGGACAGGAAAACTGACGCAACGAGGCCTTGTTTCGTTAGAACAATGCTCCAGCACTCACATCCTGCTGCTGTACGTGACTGTGGCTTTGAACTAGTTGATCGTTCTCCCTATTCTACTGACTTAGTCCCACCTGATTATCACCTGTTCCTGAACGTGAAAAAAAAATTGGCTGAGAAGCAGTATCGCAGTGATGATGACGCATATCTGCTGTTGATGACTTTCTTTAGAAATCGGGTAAAAAGCTTCTAAATTAATGGGAATAAATTAAATTAATGGGAACCAAGCACTGAAACACCAGTGGAAGAAGTCTCTTGACTGCAAGGGTGGCTACATTGACAAGCCACATTTTGGTCACATTCCATAAGAGTATCTTGGTCCGCCTATGAACTTTTCAGGCGAACCTCGTAAACTGTTGAATATGAAGGTAATATGGACGATTAAGAACGATCATGCTGGAACTGCAAATGCGAAAACGAATCGTTATCATCTAAACAACATCTTTTCTACGTGCTGCGGCCCTTCAGGACATATGCGATTTGGGCTCTCGACGCCATTCCCATCCTTTGTAATGCTAAGCAATCTTTGACTTTTTTTTAGAAAGATTATTCGATGTTTCCAATTGCTCCCTATGACTTCAGTATTTTTTTAAATCATTTCACTCCAAGCAAGGAGGGAATGCCACTAGTGCGCAGGGCGTTACAGGGAATGAAAGTGGGGATTGAGAAAAAGATAAAAGATAGACGGGGTCCAAGAAGTCAGAATATGGCGATTGATGTTGCCGTTAATTTTTTTTGAAGATTGCAGTTACCAGGGAAGCAAGTAAAATGAAGAGGGAGGGAAGTGTGAGAAAAAAAAACTGTTGGAATAGAAATGGTGGTTAGATTTAACTATTTCTACAGTACAAGGGTTGGACTTAGATGCCAATCTAATAGCACGCTTGAGTTCACGTAGTCGGATGTCCTGAGATTGTTACATTTCTCAAGACGTTTCCTCATAATGTGTGTCAGAATATACACTATGCTTTTCTGATATAAAGTTTCATAAATCTCCTTTACATTGGAGCTCCTAGGTGCTCATATGTCTGTCCTTTGTCTACTCAGCAACTGTCTGTAGAACTGCTCTATCGCTTCAAGTTTCGTTTTCATCTAGGAGAAAACTACCCAGCTTGTCTTTGTTTCGAAGGAAATCTTTGCACTATTTACATTATACATTAGACTATTGTCCTCATCTTTTTTGCCATATTTATTACAACGTTTCGACCGTTGTACGCCCCGGCCTTCTCGAGGTGGTTGGAATGTCGAAATGAACCCTTTATTTCGCTCACTGGGGTAGACTGTTCTAGTTCCATGTACCATGTTTAATGGATGTCAGTTATCAGTTATCTCCTGTTAATTCCCCTCTCCCAGTTCTCCACTGCCTTAACCGGGTATTTGTATGGCCTAGCATATGTGCTGATTCCTTAAAAAACTCCTGAACCG
>OZ038515.1:17593672-17638672 GCA_964036315.1 Acanthosepion esculentum | reverse complement strand
TTGAGGTTCGCGGGACCGCCCCTTAATTGCTGTTGTTCCCATGTTCACCCTGACTCGGGTCAGCTAGGCTCCCAGCTATAAGCATATAGTTAACCATCAAACTAGTGTCAAAACATTATGCAACTTTAAACATTGATTTTTATAGTAAAAATACAAATAGCAATACATTTTTTGAAAAAAAATATACTACCAGCAATAACGTTTTTAAAAAATATATATATGTTGCCAGCAATACATTTAAAAAAAATATTACCAGCAATAAAAGTATTGTTGTTCTTATGTCTACTCTGAATCGGTGTGGTAGCACTTGCTAGGGTCCCAGCTATGAGTAAATAGTTAATCAGCAAACTAGCGTTAAAACACTATGTAGCTGTAAAAATAGATTTTTATAGTACAAATACATACAGCAATACATTTTTGAAACGAAAAAAATATTACCAGCAATACATTTTTGAAAAAAAAAAATTACCTGGAATACATTCTTAGAAATATCAGCAATTCCTTTTTGGGAAGAAACAAATATTACCAACAATACTTTTTTTAATTAAATAACCCATTGAATTTGATATATCGTAAAACAAAACAAATCAAACCAAACCAACGAAAGTCAGTATTTATGATGATGAAAGAACTACTTACTCCTGTCTTGATAGAAAGTCATATAGGGCCGGTAAATTAAACATGGCAGCTGATCTCGATGACATCCAATCATTTGTTAACTGGGGCAAGATAAGGCTTGCAAATTTTAGCATCACCAAAAAAAAATTGCTATCATTTAATCATCATAGAAAATCAGTTTTGCCTTCCATCAGTATGGCTGATGCTAACCTCCAGAAGGGAAATTCATTGCGCCTTCTTGGTATAATTTCTTTCCAGAGGAGTGATTATATCGTATCAATTATTGCTGAGAAAGCTATTCCACTTAATTATGTCAGAATCCATCTTGCACGGTTGTAAATCTAGCATTCGTCCGTGCTATGAATATTGGTGCCATATCTGGTCTGGTATTCCTGCTACATATCTCGAAATTCTCGACAAAATCCAAAGAATGATCTGTAATGTTATCGGTCCTGACATAGCATGTCGACATGAATCACTTACCTTGTTGGCATATGGCTTTCCTGCGTCTTTTCTATAAATATTTCAATTGTTCTAATGGGCTCTTCTTCGTGCCTCGACTGCATGAAATGAAGCATACTACTAGACTGGCTATTAGGTCTCAGCGTTTTAATACTGTACTAATTCGATATCACCGTAAGTTCTATTCTAATAATGTCTTTTCTCCTACTTCGGGCCTGTGGAACTCTCACTTTATTACTTCCCTGGTACGTACGCTCTTCAAATATCAATCACCATCTTGCGTGTTCGTGGAAACCTGTTCTTTTATTGTACTTTCTCCTCACTGATATATTCTATTTCGTTCTCAGTAAACGCCCGGTATCTTAGTGCCGTTATTACCTTCCTTCGGGTGAAATGATAAAAAAATCAAACAAACATGGTTGTCTTGATAAATGTATCCATCCCCCAATAGCGTTAACACACGCGAGGATGCCACCACCTGGCAAACTTACGATGGGAATTGTGAAAACAGAAGCAATCCCCATGAGTTCGTTATCTGATGCAATCGAAAACGCTCCTCGTGATGTTAATAAGAATAAAACTATTTACCCTAGCAACAATGTGTATCATAACCACTTGTTTTCACAGCGATATAACATTTATTAATTAGAATGAAAATTAAAACATTTGATGAACTAATTCAAATCCGGGATTGTAGAATTCTAACAAAAACAAGTTAATGAAACTGAGCAAAGAGAATCTAATGAAAGCTTTCATAATGCAACGAAATTGAAAGACACGGAATGTATTTTAATGCAAACATATATTTCCATTGAAATAGGAATATGCGAATGTCAATGCCCATAATCAGTTATTTAACACTTTTAATAATACATACATATCGCAAAAAAATTCACAACGTCCAAGCCATACGATCACCGAAGTTAAGCAACATCGACGTTGGTCAGTACCTAGAGGATTGACCGCTTGGGAATACCAGGTGCTGCAGGCTTGGGTGTGTGTCAGGTGTAATGGATAATGACTCAAGTTTGTTAATCGGATAGCAGAGTTCCAATCGCTGTTCGGTTCGTTATATTCACTGACGCGCAAACACCCTTCAAAAGGGTATGAATCCACCGTTCCTCCTACCAATTTTAGGTTATTTAGTAATACTTCTCTCACTAAACCATTAATGCCTGTTAAAAATTTCTTAGAACTTAAAAATATTTTGCAGCTTTAAATAATCTGCAAAGGGTTGATAAACCGTAGAAAATAAAACGCTGATTAGTTACACAGGCATGTCTATTTTTTAATCAGTTCAACCCAAGCAAGGCAATAATGCCACTAAACCACTGAGACAGGAGGATATTGGGAGTGAAACAGAATGAGAAAATTTAGAAGTAACCAGAAACCCAATCCTAAATAGGAAAAAAAGGGATAAACCTCTACTCCTGTCCAAAAGATCGGCGGGAATGTGAACTGGACGATAGTCGAATTACATTTTCTATTATATATGTAGAGAAAGTATTTGTGACCACAAAGTGAGGGATCAGTTTATATATTAATTGTAATATATAATTGATCCCCCATTTTATGATTTCTTGTTGTTTATCAAATTCTGATTAGGTATGAATCCACTTCTTCACCCCCCATAGGTTAAATAATAAGACTTATTTTACTAAAACATTATTATTTTAAAAAAAAATTCTTACAGTCTAAAAATATTTTCTCGCTTTAAATAATCTTCAAAGTGGTGATAAGCCGTAAAAAACGAATGAATCCGAGCAAGTATTTTAAAAACCTGGTAAATGCAATAATTTAGTAATGTGCCACGCATGATACACGCTGAGACGATTATGTATATTTCGATACACGACTGACGAGGCAGATTTTTTCCAACAGTAGTTTTCCATTTCTTTCTGCGGTAGACCAATTACCATCCAGGGCTATAGAACCCGGTCTGTCTATATATTTACCCATAACTAGGGGAAGAAGAAGAAGAGGATTCATACCTTTCCCAAGGGTATTAGCACGTAAGTGAATGCAAAGGATTCGACTGGTAATTCAGCCAGTTATGTGCCATACGTGATACACGCTTAGACGACAATGTATCTTTCGATACATGACTGACGAGGCAAATTTTTCCCGCAGTAGCTTGCCATTTCTTTCTGCAGTAGATCAGTTGCCACCCAAGACTATAGAACCCAGTCTGTCCTGCTATTTACCCATAGCTGGTGAGGGGGGAGAAGAAGAGAATTCATATCTTTCCCAAGGGTATTAGCACGTAAGTGAATGTAATGAAATCATACATATATATATATATATATATATATATATATATATATATATATATATATATATATATATATATATATATATATATATACTAGAGTAAATGTTAAATGTTCAGTTTTTGTAAAATGTGCGTCTAAATGGATTAGGGTAAAAGGCGCCGGAGAAATTAAGTTAAGAAAAAGCGAAAATAGTTGCCACCTTCGAAACACGAGCAACCCATTTGCGTGCAAACAAAACTCCATTCGTTTTTTATCAGTCCTGTTCGCAGATAAATCACCGATACAGATATATACATCCATTTCGCGCCAAAACTTAGCGAAAGCAGGACTGATTTTTGTTTCTTTTAAATTTTTTATTTTATATTTCCTACATTTTTTTTTTCATAATATAAATCAATTACGCGCTAAACATCTGACATTTCACAGAAACACGTCTCCAAATTCTAGCTTATTGGTGTCTGAGTTTTAGAGCTTACAGGAGTTAACCTCTACACCACAAAGATCGGTTAGAACGGATCAGCAACCTTGAGATATTTGAGGAGGATATTAGAATAACCCAGAACCTATACTGGCAACAAATCGTCTACATACGAATAGACAATTAGTTTATCAGATATAAGGGTGTAAGACAAGGCTGTGTCTTCTCCCCGGACTTATTCAACCTATACAGCGATTCTGAGAGAATTAGATGTCCTACCAGGACTCAGTATTGGCGGCCACAATGTTAACAACGTAAGATATGCAGATGACAAAACTTTGATAGCAGACACGGAATGGAAACTACAAGGACTCCTACAGAAGGTTGTGAATTAATGCGAGAGGAAAGAATTAAACGTCAATTGCAATAAGACAGACAGCATAGATTTTAGAAAATAGAGACCAAAGAAAAATATCTGGTCCCAACAAGTACATTTACATTAAAAAATACTTGAATATTAATAGTAATGGTAATAGTAGCTGTTTCCTTATAAGGAAGCATTCATTGGCCAGTGTTCATTCATTCCAACACATATATAACACTGGCTACTATCAGTTGGAATTTATTATTTTTTTCAATGAATTTTCAGGCAAATATGATTCTCAAGCCCCCATAACTGTTATCGACTTTCCAGTATTAATGGGGGTTTCTTTCCTAATCTTTTGTTTGAAATAGTCAAGATGCTGAAGTTCCACACTATGTCATAATTTTTCATTGAGCTACATGTGCTATCCACAATTACCCGTTTCATCTGTTGGAAGTCTTCACGTCATGTTGTTTCTGTTATTTGGTACAATTCTTTGTGATGTTGTAGCACATGTCCATGAGATCTATAGCGACGGTCACTCTTATTCAGGAACCACGGGGTTCATTCCTTCGAGGCATTTTTACTATTTTCTGATATGAGATATGTGAACACTGAAGTCAACACTCAAATCCTACAGACTTTCATGCTACACGTAATCTTCAGGCCACTGTTTATATTTACATACACTTATCTGTGATATTGAGCAATTTATCCCATAAATATAGCATACCTTAAAAGTATAGTTCTTCATATATATATATATATATATATATATATTTTCAAAATCAGGAACCACACTTTGCCGTTGAAGGGACTCGTCCCAAACACCTACGGGTCCGCCATATGTGAGCACTTATTAAAGAGCAGATCGTGTGCAGCTAATTTTAGTGTTGACCGGTTCACCGTGTTGTCCCGGTCACACTCGTTATTTCACCTTAAGGTGCTGGAGGCACTTTACATTGGGTCCCACAAGCCTTCCTTGTGTAAACAACGTGAGTGTTTGCTGGGGCTCGCTATCATTTGCCTCTAGCTCCTTTTACTCATTTCCCCTCTCCTCCTCCTCCTCCACATTTTCTTTTATTGTACATTTTCTGTGTTTTTAATTTAAATTAAATCTCCCGTTGAAAGCCTGACTTCGCCCGTTTTTAATGTGTCTAGTAATATCAAGCTTCATACGTTTATTGCTGTGAGATATATATATATATATATATATATATATATATATATATATATATATATATGTGTGTGTGTGTGTGTGTGTGGTTTGATTTAGTTTTTTATGCAATTTCTCATGTGATCCAATATTTTTTCTTTTCAGATGATAAATTATATAAAACTGTCCGAATGTTCTTTTTTTTCGAGCGCTTTCGGCTATACATTTAGCCATTTTCAAGGTTGAAATATATTAACTATTAAGAAGAAATAGTTTGTTGTATGTACGTATGTGTTTCTTGATAATAATAAAGCCATATAATTAACAATATAATGAAAAGAGAAATAATCAACAAAATAATAATGGCATAATCAACAGTGTAATAGAAATAGCTAATCATCAAAAATATAATGAAAAAATTAATAATCAATAACATAATAAAATGTAATAATTATCCACACAATAAAGATCAGAAATAATCAACAACATAATAGAAGTGACTACTAACCAACCGTATAATCAAAAAGTGTAACAATAACATTATAAAAGGTTAAAATCGTCCACATAATAAAAATGAGTAATAATCAATGACATAATAGAAATGACTAATGATATACAAACAAGGAAAAAGAGTAATGATCATCCATATAATAAAATGTAATAACAATCCATATAGTAAAGATTAGTAATAATCAACAACATAATAATAAAGACTAATGATCAAATAGAGTAATGATAAAATACAATAAAATACAATAATCATCCACGTAATAATGAGTTATAATAATCATTATCATAATATAAATTACTAATGATCAACAATATAATGAAAAATTAATAATCAATAACATAATAAAATGTAATAATTATCCACATAATAAAGATTATTAATAATCAACAACATAATAGAAATGACTACCGATAAACAGTATCATTGTTATGGGTCCTTACCTATAACTACAGAATGAACTCTTCCTAACACTATGTATACTACGCCTCTCAAGAGAGAGAGAGAGAGAGAGAGAGAGAGAGAGAGAGAGAGAGAGAGAGAGAGACGAATCGAGTCGAGCTGATAGTAGTTCACTTCAAACCAGACTGTCAGTCATACTAAAACCTTCCACATCTTCTATTATTATTCCGTGTAATGTATCTTCGTTATTTCTACTCTTGTATTCGTGTTGTTCTTCCTTGGTCCTGACCTGGACCATAACAATAATCAAAAAGAGTAATAAGTAATAACATTACAAAAAGTTACAATAGTCTACATTATAAAGCTGAGTAATAATCAATGACATAATAGAAATGACTAATGATCAACAATATAATTAAAAAGAGTAATGATCAATAACATAATAAAATAAAATAATCATCCACATAATAATTTATAATAATCATTAACATCACAGATATGACTACTGATCCACAATATAATTAAAAATAGTAATAATAACTAACATAATATGGATCAACAACATAATGAAGAAATGTAATAATCATCTACATAATAAAGATGAGTAATAATCAGCAACATAATAGAAAAGACTAGTCATCAACAACATAATGAAAAGGAATGATAATCAATAACATAAAATGTAATAAATATTCACATAATAAAGATGAGTAATTATCAGCAACATAATAAAATTATGTCAATAATCAAGAAAATAAAACTTAAAAATTCGATAAGAATATGTACACGAAATAATCAACACATTCTGTGATAATTAAAGGATGATCGAGACGATAATAACCCCGTTGATTTCATCACAATGATGAAAACGATGATGTCCAGAAAACATGAATAAAGTTAACTGCGAGAAGAGAGGGATGATTGCAAGAAAAGATGAAAGAGTTGAAGAAGGCAAAGAAGGAGAACAGATATGAGAAAGGAGAGAAAGAAAGGATAAAGGCAAAGGACAAGAAAGAATAGAAAAAGACCCGGAGAAAAGAACAAGATAGAAAGACGGGGAGATTCTGGTAATTTTAGACGAAAGAGAGTGAGTTGGCGGGGACATATTTTATCTCTTACGTGATTAAATATAAATTAGCCATTATAACGAAACATGAACAAAGAAGATAGGATCAATTTTCTTCGTGCCGAAGAAACTAATTCTGTACATGCCCCGATCAATCAGCATTAACCTAACATCCACCCACTTTTTGGCGCAATCCCTTAATGGTTTGCTTTTTCAATCTTGTTCGTGCATCCTGCCCCGACAAACAAAAAACAAAAACCGATGACATCTATAATCTGAGGTTCAATTAGGTGTGCAGAATTTGACCAGAAATCACAAAAAATTGAAATGGTTTAATTCTGTCTTCGATGGCGTGAAAAGATAAATCCACTTCCGGTTGAAATTTATGCTTTTCGAAAATCAGAAATTTTTTTTTCTGAAAATGGCTAACCAAATTTCACGCAAGTTCTTAGGTCAAACAGGTTTAAACTATCTTTAACAAATAAAACACAGCCAGCTAAAGAAAATAGTTATTTTATTTTTAGATGAATGATTGTTCAAGATTGTCCCCAACTAGGCATCAGCATAAACCAGCGGTTGTGCAAGACAATCAGTCAGTTAAATGCTATACGTTATAAACACTTTCGAATTATGGTCAATTAGGCCGATGATTTTATCGGAGTAGGTTTCCATACCTTTCTGCGATAGACAGGCTGACAAGTAAGGCTATACGATACATTCTGCCCTGCTATTCAACAAATAGGTAAATAGATGGATTCATGCCTTTCTCAAGTTTATTTGCGCATAAATGAACGTAAATAATCCGATTGGAATTCGAACTCTGCTCTCCGATTTGTCCTTCCGAGCTGATATCCATTACACCACACCTCAGTAAAAAAGAAAAAAAGCAAGCAAAAAATAACTGGGATTTTGAAAACTGGATCAGTTATTTTCTATATTAACGTTCACTCGAAAGTTACCCAAAGTTAAGGGTTACTCTTAAAATGCTTATGATGAATGGTAGTTTTTTTAAGCCTAGGAAGAAGGCTGGAAATATGGGTCACCCAGTGAGGATCTCACTCACTATTCAGGTGGGATTGATTTAGCATGACAAGTTGGCTATTAAACCAAGTTGAGGTAGTCAAATGATTTTCTAAGCGTAGCTTAGATTGGGCACAAAGCCAAAAGTATTGAGCACCCAGTGAGTATCGAACTCACTAGATAATCGTAATCCTTTCTAAGCACAGATTAGATGTGACACGTCCGTATGTCTGTAAGACCTTGTGAGATTCAAACTCGCTGCTCAGTTGGAATTGACCTAGTGAGACGTGAATGTTATGAGGAATAAAAGAATAGACAATAAAGAAATAAATTGGGAATTATGAAATGGAGATTATGAAGAATATTGGAATAAAGGAATAAAAAGAAAAAGGAATAAAGGAATACACTAGGAATAAAGAAGTGGGGGTTTTGAGGAATAAAGAAATAGACAATAAAGGAATAAATTAGGTATTAAGAAGTGGCGTATTGAGGAATAAAGTAACAAAGGAATAATGGAAAAAAAGGAATAAATGAATAAATTAGAGATTATGAAGTGGATATTTTGAGGAACACTGGAAGAGGAGAATAATGATAATACAGGAATAAAGGAATATATTAGGAATTAGGAAGTGAAGTATGACGAATAAAGGAATAAATGAATAAAGACGATAAGGAATAAGGGAATATATTAGGAATTAAGTAGTGAAATATGAGGAATAAAGGAATAAAGACAAAACCGGTATAAAGGAATATATTAGGAATTAAGAATCTGAGGTTTTGAGGAATAAAGGAATAAAGACGAAAAGGAATAAAGGAATAAATTAGGAATTAAGTAGTGAAATATGAGGAATAAAGGAATAAAGACAAAACCGGTATAAAGGAATATATTAGGAATTAAGAATGTGAGGTTTTGAGGAATAAAGGAATAAAGATAACAAATAACGAGGTTAAGATTATAGTGTTCAGGAAAGTTTTCAGTCGGGAATCTATTCCACAAAGTTACTGTTCTTGGAATAAAAACAGTCTGAACTGAACACTCGCTTTACACTTGAAGAAGGAAATAAGAATGATTTGACTGTAAATATAGCAATGGCGTGGCGTAGCTGTATTTGTCTGATCTGCTCGAACTAAAGACTGGAGCTCATCTGAACATTTGCCATGGATATAGCGATAGAGTAGCGGAAAGCCAGTTACGTTGCCTGTAACAAAGAAGCTGCAGTGTTTAGAGTACGTCTTACCCCACCAGCCTGCGTACACAATTTCATTTATATCACGGCTGAAAAGAGGGCTGATCAGCTTCTTCCAGATATGGTAACAATGTTTCGCCTGATTCTTGCAACGCTAAAGATTGACAAAAACAGCTTCCAGTACTTCCGGAAACGAAAACAAGAGCCGAACGTTTTTCTCCATTTTCAGCAATGAATCGTATTTATGATCCCATCAATAGATAATCCCTCTTCGTTTCCATTAGAAACTTCTGAGCTTTGGATCAAATAAATTTCTCCAGTGCGTTTTAACTTATTATGCAATCACTTAAACGTCAATAAATCGAATTTTGCTTTGAAAAACCGAATTTTAAAGGATTAATTTAAAACAAAGCTTGAATTGAATCTTTAGGTTGTTTCAATATATTTAATTAAGGTTATTGCGTTTATTGTAAAAACTGCAGTTTGAAGTTAATATTCAGATTAAATTAATCTTATTAAGATTACACTAATCTTTATTAGATTTAAGGCCTCTTAAATCTAATAGAACTATTTTTCTTTTTTTTTCATAATATATGTTGAAACATGCGTAATGGAAAAGAAGTAACAAAAGGATTCCAATTTCGGAGTATTCTGCTCCTTTTGTTATTCTTGACTGCCTAAATTCCATTCTGTTCAAAAATCTGCTGAACACTCGTCAAAAGTGACTGGTTCATTATAACTCCATTTAGTTTATGTTCCTCTTGAGTTCTTAAAGTCTTTTCCCTTGCTTCTACACCATTTCAAGTTCAATTTGGAACTAATCAAAGTCATAAGACATAAACAAATTCATAATGAAATAGCCAAGTTCAGAATGGGACGTAGCAAATTCAAAATGAAATAGCCAAGTTCAGAATGGGACGTAGCAAATTCAAAATGAAATAGCCAAGTTCAGAATGGGACGTAGCAAATTCAAAATGAAATAAGCAAGTTTGATTTGGAACGAAGCAAATTCATAATGAAATAAGCAAGTTTCAATTAGCACTTAGCAGATTCATTATGAAAAAATGTTTCGAACTTATCTGCGCGTTTCAATAAACAAATATCATGGATTAAAATGTCAACTGGGCGGTAAATCAGATAATTTAAAATCGGAGCGCAGCATAGATTTTGCTATCAATTCCTTACAAGAGGCTATTCTTGAACGGTTAAATTTGTGTCAAAGTTAGAGTTTCTGGCACTTTCATTGGTAAGATAATCAGGGAGAAGAGAAGAGAAGAAAGAAAGAAAGAGATGGATAGACTGTAATAGTGTTAAAGGGAGAATAAGAGAGAGTTATTCAAAATGAAATGATTTGGGGGACAACAGGGCAAATCATTGAAGTCCTAAGAAAATGCAGCAAGGAAATACTGAATGCATATATTGAGACAGAGTTTGAGAAAAGATAGGCATAGTGAGTGATTTTAAGCGCTGAAAGTTGCACCCCAAAAAATATAAACCCTTCATGAATTTCCTTGATTTACTGATTGCTCCTAGAAGGTAAAACACTTCAATAGTAAAGTTTAGTTGAAAATTATTATTTTATCATGAAAATATTTAATTTTAAAGTCTTTTTTTGGTAAAATAATTGCTCAGTTCCAAATTGAATTTGCCTAATCCATTTTGAACTTACTAAGTTCCAAATCAAATTTGCTTATTTCATTTTGAATCTGACTATTCCATTTTGAATTTGCTATATCCCAATTTAAATTTGACTATTTCATTTTTTTTTTAATTTGCTATAACCCATTTTGAATTTGACTATTCCATTTTAAACTAAGACTGTTTCATTATGAACTTGCTTAGCCCCAGAATGACTATGATTAGTCCCAAATTGAACCTGAAATAGTTTCGTTCTCAACTTAGTTTTATTTTCAACAACCCTCTTTCTCGTTCGATGATCTGTGTGAAACTTCTTTGATATCCCAATGTGGATATTTTCTTCTATTTTTCTGCATTTATTAGATCATTTCTATTACACATGTTTCAATATATAACATGGAAGAAAAAATAGTTTTATTAGATTTCAGAATCTTTAAACTTATATTAGTTTAATCTGAATAACTTCAGTCTTCAATTTTTATAACAAATGCAACAACTTGAATAAATCATGTTGAAACTACCCAATAATTTAATCCATGCTTTGATTTGTCATCTAAATTAATATAGATATAAAATTCGGTAACTTCCATTATTCCTTCCATCCCTACACCCTCTAAAATAGTCATACATTTACCAATAAAAAACAAATTTTGGAAGAAGTGTAAACAGATAAAGGGTAAAAAATAAAGTTTCTACAATAAATTTTCATTAACTTTTTTGTACAATAAAATTTCATGAAATTTTTGTACAATAAATTTTCATTAAAGTTTTTGTTTTGGAAAAAATAAAATAAAATAAATTAACTTACAAAATACTCCCACTATTTTAAAAACAATTTAATGATTAACATGATAAAGACTTATGTAATAAAAATTCAATATTGTTTTTAGCATATCTTTTCTTTAAGTTTTTATATACAAGTATTCAGTTTTCAGTTTGCCTTGCGTTTGCGAGAACTATAAATAAATTACAAGACTGAACGCTACAAAAAGTTGTAATTTGGCTCCAGAAAGAAATATTTAGGCATGGCCAGTTGTGTGTTGGATGCTCAAGAGTAAGAAATCCTAAAACATTATTCTTCATTGTTAAAAAGGAAAAAAATAAATTTTCTTCAAAAATATAGTTTACCATGAAGTTCTAAAACAATAAAGAAATTATTAAACTGTGAAGTAGGGTTTTTGTCAAAGTATTTTTAAACAAATCAGCTTATTCAAAATGTCATCGATTGTTTTTGAAATAAAACTAACCGTAGAGTTTGCAATGTCCGCCAAATAATATTAGCGATAACTTCAACAAAACTAAATACTGTGAGGATTTAGTCGTTTAAAATTTGCCAATTTTTTAAGCAAATTCTAGTTATTGAGGTTGATGTGATTTGCATGATAACTCAGACGGACTATAGATCAGATATAGGAATTTTATTAGCCATAAAACTTATACATCTATACCGCGGACCCAAATACTGAAACATTTCAAACGTCTTCACGAGTATGACAAGGAGTAAGTGAAAGTACCAATGTATTTAAATTGTGCTGAGGCTATGCTCTTCGCAGATACAAATACAGATGTAATGGACACTAATCATTTAAGCATTCAATGTCAGATTCTAAATGCATCTACTGATAGAAAACATCGTTCTTGTTCTCCCTACCGACGCCTATGTACTGATGATGGGAGGGGTTATGGCAATGAAAAAGGAATTCATACTTGCCAAAGAATGATCTTGAACAAACAAATCGACATCTTCCACCATGTGTTCCAAGAGATAGAACTCAAACATTTCTAAAAAAGAAACTATGATGTGGAATGAAATCATTTATGGCACCTACTCTGAGACCATCATAACAATTCAGGATGTGGAATTGGTAAATGCTAAACATTTGAAATACCTCGGTCTATGGGTCACTTATAGCAAATTTATTATATCTCTTAGATAAGGAAGCTTAACATAGAATAGACTGCGATAAGGTAGTTTCGCTCAACACCACAAGTTGTTACAAAACCAAAACATTATCATAAAAACTTGAGTCGTAATCTTATATGGCCTCATTAGATCAACACTTTCATATCGATGCCATGCATGGCACGAAACCCATTCAGAAATATCTAAACGGTCTGCTGTATAGAACCACTTTCTTAGATCAACGGTTAAAAATGGCTTTGAGCGAATGATTCCTTTATCTTAAAAAATACTGTCCGTCGTTGGAACTCGTGGACTGACGTTACAGTATCATAGACAAAAAACTGTACCAAATAACAGAAATCACATCCCTTGAGGATATTCAACAACAACAACAACAACAGCCGAAGAAAATGTAATGTAATAATCAAACTATTCATGCTTTGACTGATCTGTTTGTTTAATGGCATATCAACTCCTTATGGGCCATTTAAAGCCGAAATTTAATATTCTTGGGAAATTTGAAGTAATACAAATGATATATATTATTCTGCTTTCACAACTGAATACATGGTAGATGATACTCGGTTTTTGTGCATATATATCTTTGTGAGGGCATAATCACGAGAGGCTATGATAAGTATGATTTATGTTATATTTTTTTGACTTTATATTATGGAATACAATTTGATTTATTACAGAAATTGTATGATATTATATGTATTAATACCATAAAAAAGTACTTTCATGTTTGTCTCTTGGTTAGTTGATTCTTAGCGACATATCAGCCTCTATGAGTTGTTTAATGGTGAAATATATATATTTTGAACACGATTTTATGACTTCAACTAAATATATTTTGAACGCAATTATCAACTACAGATAAAATGTATTGTTGCTCTTTTTGACTTAATAATTTATTGTTGGTCATTTTACTATAAATATGTATTGTTGGTAATTATTTTTTATATAAAAATATATTGCTGGTATTTTTACTATAAAAATATATTTTTATACTTTCATAGTGTTTCATTTGGAGGTTCACTATTTGCCTATAGCTGGGACTCTAAAAGCTGCTACCACCCTGGATCAAGGTGGACCTGGGAACAACAGCAAATAAGAGGTTGATCCACGATTTTCAAAATTTCCAATCTCCTCATCCTTTAAAACTTCGTCGTTGTTCACATGTTCTGTCTATGGTATTCTCAGCATGCTTCTGTAGAACCACATTTCTGTTTCTTCATGTCTCTTCTTCATCTATGAGAAGATTGTCCAGCATTCATTGTCATATGTAATATCAGTTCTGACTGATAGTTCTTGTGTGTTCAGTACTCTTTTCTTTGTGTCTAATGAATTTTTCCTGTTTCTTAATACATTGATTATTTTATGTAAGGCATCTTTCGCTACACCAATCTGCCTTCAGATTTCGGTGTCGCAATTGCTTTTCGTAATTTCCGGAAGGCTTCTTTTGGTATTCCAAGTTAGGGGGGGGTTGATATTACATACAATTTTAGCAATCTTTTCTAACGGGATATTTCTGTTTGCTGATACTTTGTTTCGCTTTTGGATAGCGTCTATTGCTATTTCAAAGCGGCTTCGGATTTCGGTGTCACATTTTTCCAATATCTGTTAAAATATTTCGCAGATAGTCAGTTTTGAAAACGGGTTCGATATTGACATTTGTAATTCGTGGTTTGACCCTCGTGTTCTCTGTTCTCATGATAACCACCAAAGATTCTGTTTTTCTTAGCATTGATTGTTTGTCTTTTCGTCCCACCTTCATTTACCTCTTCGTCTAGCAGCTTCTCTGTCTACGACCGAATAAACATTAAAAGAACATGTTTTGAAACTTCTATTTTTCGTCCAGCCCTTTCTAAAATCCGCGATACCTGCATGTGATATGTGTCATCAAAATGAATGGAATCGAAATAAAATGTTATGCGTAGTTGTATGAATCTGATTCTGATCATTGCAAAACAAAGATGGCGCCAATTACGGATTAGATTGAATCGCTATTAGTTTCAGTAATCTTTTAATCCATTAATCTTCTCTCTCGGTCTCTTTCCAATTTAAAAGACACTAGTCAGCACATCCGATGTCCCTTATACGAAACAGTGGCGTAATTAGGTGAAATTTGGACGGCACTCAGACAATTAATCTGTCTTCCTTCTCGGCCACTCGGGCAGGAGGCTTTTTAATTATGATGTCAGGAATCAAAGGTAAACTTCACTGCTTTCTTTCTTAGTCATTTGTTTCGTATTTACCTAATAACATTCTGGTCACCTGACGCTCATTCGGTGCGCCTGCACTCACTCAATCTGTGAGGATCTCTTCGTCTCCGTATCAATCAATTAAGCAAATACTTATAACTTTTATATATATATATATATATATATATATATATATATATATATATATATATATACATATATATAGGTGCGTGTGTTTGTGTGTGTGTGTATGTGTATCGTGTGTGTCTGTGTGGTGTGTGTGTATACGTGTATCGACCTATATATATATATATATATATATATATATATATATATATATATATATATATATATATATATATATATGGGATGCGATGGATAAATTGTCGACCAAATTAAGGAAACATTTATTTTAGTAGATATATCTACCAAATATACACAAAAATATCTTGAATTACTAAAGGATAAATAGTCCATTTCACATCTATCTATCTGTCTATCTTTCTCTCTCTCTCTCTCTCTATATATATATATATATACATACATACATACACACACACAAACACACACACACATATATATTTATATTTATTTATCTTGAAGAAGTTTTATAAAATTAAACCCAAATATTAACCTAATGACATTAATTTCGGGTTATATGAAGAATGAAATGTTAATTTAAAATTAAAAGAGGAATAAAAATGGGGTTTATAATTATCTTTCAAATATATAGATAAAAGTATGTAAAGAATTAATGGAAAGAGGGTTGGGGAGATCTTAGTGTTGGGGGAAGTATATAAATTATAAATATAGTGTAAAGAGGTATACAGAGGGGGGATATAGAAATTAGAATTAGGTATAATTTCGACATTTGAAGAGTTAGATGGGAGTGAATATTATGGAAATATAGTAGCTAATTAAGTTAAACCTATATTATGGAAATTTGAATTTGATTTTATGTCGATATTTTTAGACTAATTCATTCATTATTGTATTTTATTATTCTATTTTTTCTTCTAAACATAAGTCACACTTATCTCTAAGACTATTAGGAATACATGCAGAACCTATAGTCTTCCAAACTATCTGTTGGCTCAAAACTTTCTCCTTCAATTTTTAAAATGTTTTGGAAAGAGATGTCTTGTGTTTTAGTATAGGGTTAGAAAATGAGTGCCTATGGTTATAAAATCTTTGTTTCCATTCCCGCACTGAAATCCCAATGTAAACATTATAAGTTCTCATATTTGCTTTGGGGGAAATTATCGCTTGATATATAACCCTGGCAGATCTGGATTTGCTCTCTATTGAACAATTTTCTTTAGATCTACAATGACAGGGGGGTTCAATACCAGTGTTGTTGTTTAACTCATAGAAATGTCTTAAAATATGGTTATTCTGTGAGTTGGATTATATATCACTTGGATTATATACCAACAGATTTGTTAACTTTACTATACATAAACATATATATATATATATATATATATATATATATATATATATATATATATATATATATATATATATATATATGTATAGGGACAACAGATCATTGTTCAAACATGTATTGTTAAATATAACAAACAACGAATGTCTATTATGTTTTATCATGAGCCTTTTCAAGCGTCGTATAATGGCTTTAGTTTACCTGTCACCTTTCAGATCTTAGTTCCATTAATCAACATTTCTCAGAAAAACATAGCTATGTACATAATATTAGATAGATATTACATGATATCACAACAATACTCACGCATACACGCAGAAAAAAAGGATCTTAAGTTATTAGAGGCCATTTACATTAAAACAAAGTAACCCAAACTCAACAAAATTACATTTCAAACCAGCCACAACATATTATAATGCATTTAAACACATGGTTCTGTTTATAACATTTATTTCACTCATGTGGTCATGTATGATATCATAGAACTGCATTACGAATTTACGACCTGGGTCTACGATCCCGCGACCGATATAATCACACAGCAAACTTCTATGTAAACTTTGAAAGGCTCATGATCAAACATAATAGACATTCGTTGTCTGTTATATTTAACAATACATATATATATATATATATATATATATATATATATATGTGTATATATATATATATATATATATATATATATATATATATATATATATATATATATATATATATCCATCCAATAACCAACAATTACTCTTCTTAAAAGAGTGCTCAATACAGAGTAGAGCATATATAATTGTTTATTTAAATTGTTTATTTAAACATAAATATGTTATAAAATCACTACAAAAATAGACATTTTGTTTCAACACCTCCGGTGTCTTATCAAGTGATGATGTTGAATATATATATGAATCAGAAAAAAGATACTGCTAAGAGCTACGAAGGATAGGTAGTTGCAGAGAGCCAGGATCACCTATGTTCTGACACAGGACTGACGACAATGAAAAAAAAACAGGAATTAAGAAGACAGAATATAATGTTTGACATAGCATTTACATTTTTGAAAACCAAACTCGAGAAGAGTAAGTGGAGAAACTGTTCGCATAGGACTTCCGGTTACAAGTGTAAAATGATGAAAACATGTCACTATTCTAGTAGTGTGCTAAAACTCATAAAGCTTCGGTACCATAGAGGGATCTCCATCAGAGCAATTACCATGAAAGTATTTAGAGAAAAGACACCGGGATACCACATTTCGGCTTTGGAAAAGTTACTGATGCCGAGATGCCATATCAGGACACTGAACCATCTTTTGTCGCAATAAATTTCCTAGGAAGAAACTTACTTGTAACAAATTACTCCGTAAATTTCTATCCATGCATTAAGGCTGACAAGCATACACCACAACACGACCAATTAAAGAATGAAAGAACGAAGAAAACGAGAAAAAGAGTCATTAAATCTTTTCATCTGGCTTCCCCGGATATTTGTAAGACCTGCAACGCAAACAGCCATCTGTCCAATTCACACGCACCCGACACATACACAAATGATAGAAACCGTTAATATTCATTTATGAATTATTAAGACTATCCTCCAATTATTAAGACTATCCTCCAATTATTAAGACTATCCTTATCAATTAAATTGTTTCTGTCGATTTAACAAAGACAGGATTATTAGTCCTAATATTTAAAGTAATATTGTTGCCTTTCGAGTCGCCTCTGGTTTCAGTTCTTCAGACCCCCAAAGCTACACTCTAGACACAACGGACAATGAACATGGTCGGTGTACGTTATTATCGTATTAGCTTCACTAGCTATATACCCAAGTCTACCCCATTCTGCTAGATGTCCGTTGAACAAGTCCTGTGACAAGTTTTATTTTGAATTCCGTGGGGCGTTTTGCCGACTCCTCACCAGAAAATGATTTGTATTATATATATACGAGAATTGTTCATTCTCTGACTATGTGATGCTAGTGCTGTTAAATATTGCATGTTTCAATTTCAACCATTTATATTAATAAGTGTGCACTTATTATTTCCAGCTCAACTGACATCTGACTAATCGGAGAAGTCTTTTCATCATCTTTGGTCAAAAAAATCCAGCAACTGTAGATATGACGTCATCATTACCGCCATACTGATTCCTAGCCAAGCATTGTTTCATGTAAAGGGAGACGATGATAGTTACATAAGGATTATAGGCAGGGTGGTGAACCAGTTCTAACCCTCAGTCTCACTAAGTAGCTATTTATTGTCTTTTAAATATATATATATATATATATATTTAGCTATATGTAAATTTTTATGGACACACACACACACACACACACACACACACACACACATATATATATATATATATATATGTGTGTGTGTGTGTGTGTGTGTGTGTGTGTGTGTCCATAAAAATTTACATATAGCTAAATATATATATATATATATTTAAAAGATAATAAATAGCTACTTAGTGAGACTGAGGGTTAGAACTGGTTCATCACCCTGCCTATAATCCTTATGTAACTATCATCGAACTGTAGTGTATATATATATATATATATATATATATATATATATATATATATATATATATACACTACAGTTCGAAATTTTGAAGCCACCGCCAGAATTAGCATGGAATGAGCTTTACAGAAGAGTGAAAAAATAAGTAATAAGGAGTTCTGTTATGGTAATTTACCTACGCATGGACTGTCCCAGCTATACATAGGAGCAGGTACTGCCTTTCGGAGAGGGTAGTTTCCGTCAGCTCTGATATTTGGACCGAACATTCTTGCTGTAACACTCTAGTTTGTATATGTTGTTTGTATTATTGTTTCTATTAATATATTTGTTCCTCTCTTTGTGTCTTTATTTCTGGCCCTATCAAGGGCACAACAGATTCATAGAAAAAAGAATGGAATCAATTATCAAATTTATACTTTTGCAACGAATGCCGAAAATTCGCGCTGCAGTAATCAAGGCTAAAGTAGGATATTTTTACGAGAACAAAATTTAATCATACAAATGCTTTTTTCTTTTTTTTTCACAATAAATTTCTAATAAATATCATGTCTCACTTTTAATCATGTATAATAATTTTCACTTATTTAAAGAATTATACAAAGCAAATACTTTTTGAGCCAATTTAAAAAATTAACAGGGGAAACCTCAACCTTTCGAACTGTAATGTACATCAACTCATAAGCCTGCATAATTTAAATACAATTATATATATATATATATATATATATATATATATATTAAACATGTGTTGAATGTTAAAGACAACATCGTCCTGCATATTTTCTTTTACACACACACACACACATATATATATATATATATACTCAAATATAATACGCATATACATACAAATATTGTTAACATATACAAATAGATGTGTTGAATACAACAGATAATGAATGTCTATTATGTTTGATAATTAGTCGTTCTAATGTCCGAATATTTGCTTAATTTCTGGTGAAAATAACGACAAACATTTCCCAAAATTTCAACAGAAATTAAAGGAAACATTCAAACATTTGAACGGCTCATGATCAGACATATGACATGAATTGTCTGTTATATTTAATAATATATGTTTAAACAATTATCTGCTGCCGACATACACTAAATATATGTGTATATACATCCACATTCACGTAGATATACATAAGCACATACAAATATTTTACGACAATTTGTATTTACATATTAACATTTATATAATTACATTCATATCAAAATGTAAATACATACACCTATAAATGCGCATTTCTACACAATATTAATTAAAATATACGTTATATGCGCTATAAAATATACGTTATAAAATATACGTTATGAATTTTAATATTTACATGTGACAACGGTCAGGTTTAAATCAGAATATGACATTTGCGTCGTACATGAAACTCAATGTTACGCCACTTTTAAGGAACAAAATGTATATTTATTAGTAATTTATATTTGTTGTCTGTTATTAGACAGTGTGACATGGCCGTCAATGTTAATTGTTAAATCAGACGTATAATGAATGTAATAAGAGACGCGCTGTCTTTGTGTTTCTTCGTGTTTCGGCTAAGAAAGAGCAGGAAAGGAATTTGGGATCGCTTGAAAGCAAACAGAATGACCTCCTAAGAAAGTGAGTAAACGACCTACGCTCACGTGACATACATCACCAAGTGAGATTTTGTTATTGTAATTTCAGCTTGCCGATTATCTCCGATGGCAACAGTTCGCAACAAATAGTCTCATCATGTGATCATAAGAGATACGCCCACAAACCTATTCCATTACTTATTGTGTAAAGAAGAAAATTCATACCGGAGATCTTGGATATATTTGACTATTTAATGGGTAAATTATAAAGGAATATTGTACCCAAAGAAATACAGATAAATCATCTTACTTACATCTCGGATGCAATCCAATTAACCGAGGGGAAAACGTAATAGAAATATTATTCCGGTATCTCATATTTGACACTGTGGAAGAATAACCAAATTATGTGTGGACATTCTAGAGTAACTTTGTCTCTTTGTCTCTTTGTCTCTTTGTCATTATGAAGATTTGAACTCCAAATTCTTGAAACAGCCACGTTTGGATTGACATCCAATATCAAGTAAGTATTCTTAATTGCCCGTCCGTCACTCCATACTTTTCCTATATTTTTTATTTTATTATATAAAATTGATTTTCAAATATTAATCCTGTGTTTTGTGTTCGTCCGTAACTGTTCGTGTGTTCCTATCTGAGCGAAGCCGTAGCTCTTTTTTTAACACGGGATTCATACCTTTAGATGTTGCGAATTCGTAACGACAGCGGACAATATTGCATTACAACTAGCAAGAGAGATATGAATAGAATATTAGACATATGGTTAGATATTAGCAGAGAAACAGAACGAATATCAGATAGATAGATAGATAGATAGATAGGATGGTTGGTTGATTTTTTAGAGGTATCTTAACCTCTGTTGGTTATTTAATTGCAGAAATCTAAGTATTTTCAATATGTTATGACATCAACTACAGATAAAACGTATTGTTGGCAAATCTACTATAAAATGAACTATAGATAGATGTGTATCGATATATATATATATATATATATATATATATATATATATATATATATATATATAAAGTAGACATTAGCCATGACGATTGCGTTTAGCATGAAACAGACTCTCGCCTCTGAGTGTTGACTTCAATGACCACTTTTATATTTACATGAGCTCTATCACTGATATAGAGCGCTTTAACCCATAAATATATATATATATTTTAAAGCATTTCACCCCAAGCAAGGCGCGAATCCACTAGCACGCAAGGGGTTACAGAGGATTTGGATCGAGAGCAGATAGGAGTGATAGAGGAAAGGATGAGGAGAAGGATAGTGGATAGATCAAGGCAACAGGAGATGTCGACTGACATTACATTTGAATACTTGAAGATTATAGCTATCAGGGAAACAGGAATAGGGAAGGGAGTTCCACAGGGGAGAGGTGCGAGATATGAAGCTGTTAGAGTAGAAGAGACGGCTACATTTATCAGTTTCAACAGTGAAAGGCATAGAGCGCGAGGCCAGCCTCGTAGGAGGCTTGAATTCATGAAGTCTGGGCCCAGCGCAAGCAGCTCATCGGAGCAATTACCATGAAAGTATTTGTAAAAAAAAACAGAGAGAGGCGACGGCACGTTTGTGTGAGAGCGATTGCAGACGAGATGCCAGATCAGGGCCAATGACATTGCATATCCGTCTCTGGATCTTATAAAGAACCCTGAGGCAAACAGAAGGGGCTCCAGACCATATATGACAGCAATACTCCATGCAAGGGCGAATGGTCAATTTGTAGATTTGAAGGATCGATTCCGGGGAGAAAGATTTCCTGGCGCGGCACAGGGAGTCAACTTTCCTTGAGGTGGACGAAGCAATGTATTTGTTCCATCTCAGGTCAGCAGTCAACGTGAGACCGAGCAACCGCAGAGAGAAGCTCTCGAGAAGTTGAGCATCAGACATTCTAATGGGGGGCAGAGAAGGATCTCTGGTGATTAATAGAGAGCAGTTTTGTTTTTGAGGCGTTAAAGTTAACCAGCCAATTCCTGCCCCAGTTCACAACCGATTGGAGGTCCTTTTCGAGACGAACCGCCAGTTTAGTTTTTTCCGCAACACTAGATTTGTTTTTGAGGCAGGAGTAAATTGTAGTGTCGTCCGCGTAGATGCCTACTTGGGAATGTATGGCGTCAGGAAAATCGTTGATGAAAATAAGGAACAGAGTAGGTCCTAGGGTGGATCCTTAGGGAACACCTGCGTTCGTGGGATAGGAGCTGTAGGGGAATCCGTTAAGAACGACCTTCAATTCACGGTTTGACAGGAATGATTGTATTAAGTCAAACAATCGACCTCTAATACCATAACCCTGGAGCTTGCGAAGAAGGCCGGCATGCCAAACCCTATCAAACGCTTTGGAGATGTCTAGGGCCACGGCACGAGCTTCTCCGTTATTTTGAAGAGCTTGGTAGACAATTTCAGTGATGGCCGTAAGCACATCAGCTGTAGATCGGGCAAAGCGGAAACCATATTGCTTGTCTGAGAGCAGATCATGGGATGTAAGGTGGTTAACCACTTCGGTGTTGATTAAATCTTACCATAAAATTATATTTGATCATATATATATATATATATATATATATATATATATATATATATATATAGTTGGATTGATATGAGTTTGTGACTCTGGGTTTCACACTATTTGTGATCGTCATTCAAACTGATTAATTCTCAAATTTTGGATTTATTTATGGTTGCGTATATCGTTGTTTTTATGGTAGTGGAAGGAATATTGTCATCTGTACGCCAGTTATACGTACGCAGACATACATTCACGCACATCCATACATTGCAGCTCTCAAGAACATAAACAAATATGTGTCGGTGTGGGACTGGGCGTATATACGCATTCATGTGCCGTTGCGTGCATACATAGGTAATTGGTCGCTGTATATAATTCTGGATTGTGTAGCGAACTTCTTTCGCAAGTCGCAGTGTCAACGTACAGAGCGTTCCTCACAAACTCATATCAGTTCAACTAAATATGGTAGCTCACTGATATTGAGCACTTTCCAATAAATACCGCGCATATATAGGGTGACCCAAAATAAAGGGAACTTTTTAACAATCCAATAAAACCAAGAGTGATGGAAGAAAAATATTTAATTCATAGTAATTAAAACCTTAAAACATGCCATTCAAGAAACAATGAGGGAATTTCATTTTTTTTAAATTACGTCCTGTAGGTGGCGTCCTCCTGTACGAATGCATTCTTGAAATCTGCTGTTGAGATTCCTCATTGACTGCTGCAACATCTCAGCTGGGATACAGTGAATTTCATTCTCGTTACTAAAGTGATGAAATATTTACTTGCTCAAGGTCACTGTCTCGCAGTGTTGCCACTTGCTCATGTCTGGCAATATGCATTTCAAAAATTCCCGTCTTTTGGGTCACCCTATGCAATATATAAATAATATAGATAAAAAATGCACACATATATATATATATATATATATATATATATATATATATATATATATATATATATATATATATATATATGTATATATACACACATTTTACATATACACACACGCATATGTATATAGCTCATTTCTATCTGTTCTTCTGAACGTGTTTCTATCTATCTATCTATCCATCTATCTCTCTCTCTCTCTCTCTCTCTCTTTCTATATATATATATATATATATATATATATATATATATATATATATATATATATATTTTAATTTAAAGACCAATTTAAGGCTTCATTTATTATAATTTATTTCACCAGAGAATTTTATTTTTATCTGGATCTTCAGACTTCACTTTCAAAGGTGAAACGAAAAATGAATTTAAATTTTACACTTTTTTGACGGGCAGTATTAAGCTTATATAAGTTGACATAGAAGGTAGCGAGGAATAGTGTGAGAGACATGGTCGAGTTTAGATAGGGAAGGGAGAGTTTTAAAATTTATTTTTATTACAATAATTATATATATATATATATATATATATATATATAATTTTCATAGATTCCTCTGTCTATTGCAGTCTTCATCTGTCTATCTATCTATCTAGTTATCTATCTATCTATCTATCTATCTATCTCTCTCTCTCTCTCTCTCTCTCTCTCTATATATATATATATATATATATATATATATATATATATATATATATATATATATATCTCATTATACCTATATGTCTCATTCTGTTCATTACCAAACTCAATCTGTTATTTTCTTAAATCTGTAGCAACCATATGATATATTCGATATCATTGGTAATCATTAATAACTTACGTATACTTTAGATTTTATAAGATTATAAATGCATCTATAAGGACAAATGTTTGAATTAATTCAATTTCGTATTGTTTTGGCTTTGTGAATTCAATCCATTGACTATAAGCTCATCGATATTTCCCGCGTAATCCAAGCTGATCAGGGCGGTTTGACATGCTTTCATAGAGATGAAAGTAATTTCGACATTGATTACTGTTTACATGCATTGAGTACATTCAAGGCGACAGGGGAATTGTGCGGAATAAAGCTTACTAACAAAAATACCCGCGCACACAAAGAGAGAATCTCACACGGACGCAGACACACACCCATGTGTATTTGCGCATATACAAAAATCTATATACATGAATGCAGTTGCACACACACACACACACACACACACACACACACATACACGCAAATATATATACCAGGTGTAACAGCAAAATTGTCCAAACCGTGTAACACCAAAATTGTCCAAGTTTTGAATCATTGTATATTAGAAATGAGTAAAGATATCTTACTGGAATTCCCCGAGATTTTTATAAAACTATTGCACTCTACTTTCAACAATAAGAATGTATTTGAAAAGATGATCCTTTTTCCAGATTTGACTTCCTGAATCAGTTTTCCTCTTTACTATTCCGTCTTTTTTAAAACTTCTTCGCCGTTCTCTTGATCATTCTTTGAAGATGCAAGCCAGGATATGAATATTGGTACCATTACTGAAGACCTGAATCGTCTTTTTCCTCTTACCATTGCTCATTTTAAAGACAGTACGTATGACACAAAACGATTTTAAACTTTTATCTTTCTAGCTGAATAACATAAATATATTTTCTGTGATTCTCACGTCTAATGAGTGTCAAGATGACTAAACGTCTCATTAGAAAACCTCGAAAAAAGAAACTCAATTAGTTTAGGGTTTTTAGATATTAAACATTTTTTTAAGACGGATAATTTGGATAATTATGCTTGTACACCACTTCGACAATTTTGCATTTACAACTGGTATATATATATATATATATATATATATATATATATATATATATATATATATATATATATATATATGCATAAATGCGAGGATGGGATAAAAAGTTCAGAGGCTGAATAAGAAGCAGTGATGCTAGAGCTGTGAAATCTTGAAAACATCAATTTCAACATTTAATTATAACTGCAGTTTTCTTTACAGGTCATTTTTCATCATGTCGCTAAAAAAAAAAAAACAGCAACAGCAGATATGGCTTCATCATCACTGTGATACTGATTCCTAGCCAAATATTGTTTCTTGTTGGGGAAATGACGATAGGAACATCAGGAGAATAGGGAGTGTGGTCAACCAGTTCAAAACCACTCTCATGCACATCCGCCATTTACACTAGGGACTTGTATGCTAGATCATTTTGCCTTTCGTTGGTTTCCCTGTGTTTTTGATCTTGATGGGTTTTCGTAACTGTCTCAGCAAGTTGGCATAGTACTGTGTGTAACCTTTTTGAAGATAGACAATAAATACTTACAGACTGCAGAGGTCATCACCTTACCGGCAGATGAAACGACCGTGGCCTTCTTTAGAGTAGGTGAGGAGAAGGTGTTTCTACTGCATGGGTTCTCTCTTTGTCTCTGGCTCAGAGTGATGAACCCAACACTCATCCTGAAATACTCAAGGAAATACTTCAAACAACTTCAGATTTCTGCGTAACGTGATCAGCCTGTTGCGCTTTTGGTAAGGTGCCAGAAGACGTAGCACCCACCGAGAAGATGCCAAGTTCATTGGATAGAATATTTTCAACTCTCTCACGGGATATGGGAATAACAGTGTGGATTTGATTTATAGTCTGTCGCCTGTCATCCATCACCACATGGCGAACACGATTAATGTCTTCCTTCCTTCGCGGTGTCACTTGCACGACGCCCAAACCTTGGGTCATTTTTAAAATCCCCCCTTATATTCAGCTGCCGACTTTTGCACTGTTGATGAAGCTGGTGCATCATCTACTAATGTAGTAACCATGTCAACATGAATGCCATTGGAGACTAAACCATTTTTCTGCAGGTACTTGATAATACCACGATGTCAGTTTGTGTCCATTTTCAAGAGAAGTCGTTACTAGTTACTACTAAAGTTTTCTTCGAGCAGTCTGAAAGAAACAATGTAATTATTAATCAGGTGTTAAAAATGAATACATCAAACATTAAACAGCAAAAACATCTTCAAATTTGTGGTCACCCTGTATTTCTTAAAAAAAAAACACCTTAAAATGAGATAGATAAGTAAATGATAAAATTTCTGTACCTACACAATATTTGCTTTTATTATTTAATACTTTTCCAGGTCCGTCTTCCTATCAAATTTTCAAATTTGGATTCGTATGTCTACCATACGTTTTAGTAAATTATGAATATTTTAATGAGAAACACTATATTTTCTTTTTCACCATTAATCGTTCAGTAAACTATTTAACTGCGTTGAATATTAATACTGGTTCTAAATGTTGACTCACCACTGACTAATGTCGTAAACAAAACATATGTAGCTGTTTCTGTTTAAAGAAATTAAAGATTGCGACATTAATTATTCTCACAGTAGTTTCATAGTTTTTTTACCTCATTTTTGAATTTCGAAGACAAAAAGACAAAATGAAACAGCTAAGCATAAACACAGATTGAAATTTTGTTCAAAGATGGCAAGTCTCAAAAACAATTTGGCACGAAGTTGAAGATTTCTAAACATGGAGTACAATATTCGTTACAACGGCAGTTAGAAACAGGTGCATATGTTGACAGAAAAATACTGGAGCACCAAAAGTAACATCTACTGCAGAAGATAATCACTTGATCATTTACAGCAAAAGAAATAGAAGGAAAACTGCTCCAGAATTGACAACTGAATTCCTCCCAACAGCAAACAGTGTCGCTCTCAGTTGTGAAAAATCAACTTAGACCAGCGAGGCTCAGTGGGTGCCTAGCCATAAAAAAACCCTTTTATGGAAGGTAAATAGGACGAAAAGGCTGTTATGGAGAAAACAAAGTATATAACTGAACAAAGAAAGAGCGGGAAAAATGTCTTGTGCACAGAATAGTCCAAATGTAACATTTTTGGCAGTAAGAGAAGAGTGTAAGAAGAAAGCCAAGAGAAAGTCTGGATGATGCATGGGTAATTTCAACAGTTATGCACGGGAGTGGGTCTGTTATGTTGTGGGGATGTTTTGGGTGTGGGAGAGAGCTGGAGAATGGATTCATATCTAGGGACTCATGAAAAAAGAAAATATCATTTGATTTTGTAAAGACACGCTCTGGCCTCTTGTTTACATATAATTGGAAAAACTTTCCCTTTCAACATTGATAACGATCCAGATCACATTTCTAAATTATATCAAATAAGCCCGAATCAAAAAAAAAAGGAAAAAGATTTTAAAATAATGACTTTGTCATATTCATGTTTCTGAAATATCTCCATTTGAATTAATATGGGATGAATTCAATAGGAATACACAAAGAGTAAGTGTGACTTTTTTTTACAGTGATTGAAAAATGCTTGAGAAATTCTGTCATCTACATTTTTCCAAGAACTGTTGAGAAAATTCCAAGAATTTGTAAAGCAGTAATTAAGACAGGTGATGGTTTTATTGATGAAAACAAATATGATGATTTTTATTGTTAAGTCCTTATTTTTTGTCAGAATAAAAGCAAATAAACTGTGGTGAAATTTTATCTTAAAAAAGCATAAAAATTTTATTTTAAAAAAGAATACAAAAATATGTAATTTTAGTGTTTTTAAAATAATTTAAAAAATGTCTCTAGTGTGTATATATACATTAGATTCGATCTTTTACCCGTGCACATTACAGAGTGAATATGTCGCTATTCTCGACGACAACATCGAATTTGACTTTTGCAAAATATGCGACAGTCGACAGTAATGCTAACCGCTAGGTCAATGAATGCTTTTTTTTTTCGCTATTAACATTATCATATACGAGGGTCATTCAATAAATAATGTGAATTTTTCGGTATAAGGAATTCTAATACAGATAGAAGCTTACTTTTTTAAATTTTTTTTTGTTTTACTTCTTTTTCACATGGATTTAATTTCTTTTGCAGATTAAAAAAAACAAACTTTGAGAGTTTTGGCGATTAACAAAGATGGCCGACCAAGAAGCATGCTCCAGGATTGAACAGTGGTCAGTTATCAAGTTTTTGCTTGCTGGAGGGTGAAAACCAGTTGAAATTCATAGGAGAATGTCAACTGTGTATGGTGCCACATGTTTCAGCCCCCAAAAATATGTACAAGTGGTCTAAATTGTTTAAAGAATGACGGAGCAGTGTTGAGGATGAAGACAGGCCTGGGAGGCCTACAGAAGTGAGGTCTCCTGAGGTGATCGAATCAGTCAATGACCTCATTCAGTCTGACAGAAGGGTGACAGTGGATGACATTGCAAGGACTATGAGTTTATCTGTTGGGACAAACGCAGGGGTCATCACTCAGAAGGAGTCATCTTGCATCATGACAACGCAAGGCCTCACACAGCAGCCCAAACGGTGCAGACCATCAACGAGCTGGGCTGGGAACTACTCCCTCATCCCCCTTACATCCCAGACCTTAACCCTACAGACATTCACCTGTTTGGTCCCTTGAAAGCGTTCACGAGAGGCACGAAGTTTAAAAGTGACGATGAAGTGAAAAGTCTTGTGAGCGACTGGCTGAGACATCGGTCTAAAGATTTTGACGCTGAGGGAATACGGAAGCTTGTGCACAGATGGTAAAAGTGTGTGACAGTGCTGGGAGACTACGTTGAAAAAAAAGTAAGCTTCTATCTGTATTAGAAGTCCTTATACCGAAAAATTCACCTTATTTATTGAATGATCCTTGTAGTTTAGCTTAATATTAAAGAAGCAATAAAAAACAGAAAAATGCAAAACGCATTTTGTTTGTTATTTTACAAGTTGATGACAAATGCAATATTATTTAAATGATGTATTTATTTTTGGCTCAAATTGTAAACTGATATTACTATTATTAAGACGAATACTACTACTCCTGCTACTACTAATACTACTAACATAATAATAATAATAATAATACTAATAGAACGATAAAGAATATAAAAAATATTTATGTTTTCCAAATGTTACCAAGAAGAATGCAATTAATTCTTCAGTTAGGAAAATTCCATAGAAAAAAGTCCACATTCGTTTGATGTCCGGTCTCCTTAATTTTGCAAGTGAAATTTACATTCGGTATACACCGTTTTCATTTAGCACTCCGTCAGGGATCGTAATGTAATGCATTACATTATTTATATATATTTGAAGTTGAATGTATAAACATTCAAGAATATATGAATGTGTATGTATGTATATGTGTGTGTGTGTTTGTGTGCCCTCGTGAATATATGAATACTCACGCATGCGCTCATGCACGTGTCGCCATCTCACTTGCCACCATCATTCTCAAACCAGCAACTGCGGCGTCCATTTTGCATTTTTCTCTCCGTTCTTTACAGTCATTTTCATTATTAATATTTTCGTTATTGTTGTTGTTGCTGTTGTTATACTTAATTGCTCTTCTTTCAATCATCGTCATCATTAACAACAACATGAACAACATTATCATCATCATCAACAATATCAACTACAACAACAATTACAACGAAAATAACAGCAGCCGTCTAAAACCAAACCACCGATCTGATCCCGAACTATCCCCAGTCACGATGAGCGAATGTCCTCTCGAGGAGACCCCATGCTTTGAGATAATATTGAGCCTCAAATTCACACTAGACAAAGTAGAACTCCTATATACGATCTACCGCTAAAGGTGCAGGTAAAATGATCAGCTCCCTTTACCGCTCGAGTACGCACCTGATTCCTCATGCTATTCTCTACCTTTACAAGAGCCGGATCAGGCCGAAAACTGTTGCCTTATTTGGCCGGAGGCTGCCCAGACCTCACATTCCAGTCTTGATAGAAATCAAAAGCGTCTCCGTATTGTATTCCGTCAGTTTGTGTACGACATCCGCGCATTCCCCGATATACATGTACACGCACAAGCGCATAGACAGATACTCGTAAACATGTACCAGAATAAACAAATAGTTCTTTTCAAATACATATATGCATTCTCAAAAATGCCACACACACAAACACACACACAAACACACACACATATACACATATACATATATATAAAAAAAGAGGTATATACAGGAAGTCAACAATTTGACTACATTGGGTGGCAGTGTTATTGTTAGCCTAATCGAGGGGCAGAGTGTGAATTCAGAACCAGTTGGTTGCATTCCCTTCGACACAAATAATCGTGGGAAACTCATCTTCCCCAGTGTAAATAATATTTTAGCTGACTATATTTTTTTGAGAAGTGTATCCTTGCTTGGACTTCCTGAGTTTGACCTTAGGGATCAGATAAAAACAAAATAAAGGAAGACAACTTTTATTGGTTGCGTCAGGGGGGGAATGATAAAGAATCTTTTTTTCTCGGGGGGAGCGAATCTTAACCGTTGAACAATGTAGACGTATTCTCTGTCGTGTCTGGAAGCGGATTCCCAGTGGGCTGAGAGAGCGACCCTACTGCTTAGAGATGTATACGTCGACGGTATTAAACTAGACAAGTTAAAATTCCCTGTGTTGAGGTTACCTTTTATCCCCGGAACAAAACGACTAACGATCAGCGGCCGCAAGAGAAGACTGCATCTTTATTATGATCGAATTCACACCGTCGCTCCAAGAACAAACGCACCAGGCGGGCGATAAAACATTGTATTAAATTGGCACAGTAACCAACACCTCCCAAGCATAAAGTGGTAGTATGCAATGCCAGCTGTGGGTTAAATAGTAGATTGACTGTCTTCCCAAGCCTTGGTCTGCATCCAGTCTCGGAGAAGGAAAACTCTGAATTTAAAACCAGCCTGAAGAGATAGGTGCTTCTTTGGGCTATTCTATCCTAGTCACACCAATATTTCTATGGCTGCCGTAGATTTTTTTAAAGCTATTATGGATTAATTACATTGCAATCAAGAAACGCATGTATTTTTTGTGGTATGTTCAAAATATAGTCTGTTCTCATTGTCTGAAGAGGAATTTAATCTGTAGACGTTTTAGATAATATTTTGTCCATCTTTAGGATTATTACATATTATTATTTCATTGGTTTATTATTGTAAATGTTTCACAAATTATTTATACCTGATTCTTCCCGAAAACTAAAATTAGCTACACCTCTCCATACAGTGTGCGATGGATAAATTGTCGTGTAAAAACCGTAGAAATGAAAATAACATTGACATCTCATTTTAACAGATATATTTACCAAAATTACACAAAAATATCTTGAAAAACTAAAGAGCAAACCTACTTAATTTAATCGTCATTGGCTACAACCATAGCCTCCAGATGACTTCGAAATCTCCTGCAACTCTTCTGGACAATCTACTTGTTTAAGTTGGTGAATGCTTCACTAATCCTTGCCTTCATTTCATCTTTGGTGCTATAAGGAGTTTTTTGGCCTCTCACACAACTGTGTCCCACACACATTAATCAAGATGGTTGCAATGTTGGGAGTTATTTGGCCAGATCTAAGGGGTGATATGGTCGCAGGAATTATCTGACAGCCATGACTGGATTCTCCTGGTACCAGACATAGGTCCTTCTAGTAGCCACCCTATTGATGCGGGGTAGCAATACTTCCACAAGGCACTTGATGTAGACCTCTGTGCTGAGTCTGAGGCACTTACCAATACATTTGGGAGTTCTTTTCTTGTGAGAACGATCAGAGTGAGTTTCCCGAACAGCCGTACCTTCGTAATCACCATTAGACTCATCCAACTCGTTCCGAATCCTCTGAACTGTCCTCAGATTGACACCAAAAACACACAAATGTTCGTATTGCATGTTCCGTCACGAATGCAAGCAGTACAGCATGCCGTTTCCAAATTTCTGGCAGTGTAAATTGCGTTATGGTGCTCGTTTTCTATCCAAACTGTGTCTATCTGACCCTACACTATACTGTGCAGTCAACAAAAATAAATAAATAGATAAATAAACATCGCGTATACGCAAAATTAAAAATATAAAATGGCGACAATTTACCCATCGCACCCTGTATAATCTGAGGAAAACATCTATCGACAATGTGTAGAAACAAATTCGCTTTCTGGGTACTTCCATTGCCATTTCGTTAAGGCCGCGCTACAAACGCCATTTCAAACAGTTGTCTTTATTATCAAAAGCTGACATTTCGTTTCCTCGGGTCACTCTTTCCCATCCAGGCGATGGCATTTTCAAACATTTTTAATTTGTTTCTAAAACGGTCAAAGGCACACGAGTATACTTTTTGATTTTCTTCTGTTTCATATGCTTTACTTCGGCCATTTTTTTCTCGGGGGAGGTTTTCGCGCCAAAAGGGAAATCGAGTTAATTGCTCGTATAATCCACTTTGATGCAACGAAAATATTTGATTGATATTTTTTTTTCATCTTTATTTTAGTGATCGATTTCTGAGTCTCTGGAGGCCCGACATGGACTTGTTTTCTTGTTTTCACCGACTTTTTACGACCATTTATCGACGGGAGATCTTCTCTCGTACGCGCATTGCTTGATTAAATGCAATCACAATTTTTTTATCAGATTATTTAACACAAATATATTTGCTTTATATCTATCTGTCCCGGGGTATCAGTATCTATCTATCTATCTATCTATCTATCTATCTATCTATCTATCTATCTATCTATCTATCTATCTATCTATCTATGAGTGTTCATAATCTCTCTATCTATCTATCTATCTATCTATCTATCTATCTATCTATCTATCTATCTATCAATCGTTTTTTCTTGTTTTCTCTTCATCTACATATATCCACCTGTCTGTTGTTTTCTGTTCATCTATCATTTTCTTCCTTTTTTCTCTTCATCTATCTATGTATAGATTTATTTCTTGTTTTCTTTTCATCTATCTATCTATCAGGCTGTTCGTATCTATCTATATATCTATCTATAAGGCTGTTCGTATCTATCTATCTATCTATCTATCTATCTATCTATCTATCTCTACCCCTGTATATAATTATGTCTGTTCATATCTAACTATCTATTGATCTATCTCAGCCTGCACATATATATCAATCTATGGTCGTATGATTTTTCTCGCTCCGATCATATCTATCTATCTATCTATCTATCTATCTATCTATCTATCTATCTATCTATCTATCTATCTATCTATCTATCTATCTAGTCTAGTCTAGTCAGCTCATATCTATCTCTGTCTATCTATCGATCTAGTCTAGTCTAGTCTAGTCTGCTCAAATCTATCTATCTATCTATCTATCTATCTATCTATCTATCTATCTATCTATCTATCTTATTCCAGTCTGTTCGTATCTAGCTAGCTAGCTCGCTATCTTGGCCCCTTTATATGCATAGATATATCAAAATATGACTATATCTATATATCGATATGCTTATTTCTCTATTGTAATGCTTACTCTTATCCATCCGCGACACCTCTCTTTCTCTCTCATTTAATTCTTCTGGCTTTTCCGGAAAATATTTTCTCCCACAACTGACACTTTTGGACAAAAAGTATTTCCAATATCTCATTCTTTCTCTCCTGACGCATGTTTTTCTTTCCTTCTTTTTCCCATTCGTAGGAAAGCAGTGAGTGAATTTAATAATATTGAATATAAATCTAATAAAGCTTAAAACAGAGTCGTGTAAACATTATTCAAAGGTTGTATGCAGCAAGAATTAAATTGCGTTGTTTTGGAATTTAATAATTTTATTTAACTTTTACACCGCTACATTTTTTATAGCTCTCCTTTGATCTTGTCATGATAAACGTATAACAACTAAGATTTTGATCACAAATTAACCTCTGCTTGCAGCGTTTAAATACAAATCCGGCAAGAGAGATTCTTCATATGGAGGAAAACATTATACTTGAAAGGATAATGAGGAATAATTCTATAAAAAGGAAAAAAGAATCGTTCATATATTAAGTTCTGATGTTTGTATAATATGAAACAATTCAATAAGGATGTCAAGACTACAGATTTAAAGATGAACAGATAGACACATTATACCGAACCATTTGTTCTTATAATCAGACCATACGGTCAGTTTTAGACCCACTGGAGTGACAAGGTGTAATCGATTTCTATTTTTCCTCAGATTAGATCATTTGCAGTGGTGTTCAGTATTATGAATTTATTGTCTCGACTGTCGATTAATGTCCTACGGCCATTGTCTGCAATGGACGTTACTCTAAGGAAGCGTACGAAAAATTGTAATGTTGCAAGAACACACTTACACAGTGAGCAAATCAAATTACTATAGATTGGAAACTCTCATGATTTAAATCCAATCTGCAAGGAACGACTTCGTGGAATCGACATACGAAGTACTAACATGTACACTGTTTCATATTTCATTGGAAAAATACGAAAAAAAGTAAATAATAACGGAATTATCCGTTTTGTTTCAATTAATTTGCCCAAGGGTGTATAATCCTAGACATGGACAGTGGAACGAGAACAATCTACTTGCATAGATTAAATAAAGAGATCAGTTTTGAAATTTCACGAAAGTTACTCGGGTCGACTGTCTCCAGTTGGCACAATGCTCAAAGCCTTGTCATGATAAATATGAGGTCATTAGTCTGATGTAAATAATATACAAGTGTCTTTCTATTTTCAGTTTCCAAGAAAAAAGCATCCAATACAAAGAGATGCTTTTTAAGAAGCACCTCCCGCAAAAATAACAAGTGTAAAGGGCTGTGGGGTACGTCAAAATTTAAAAATCTTAGAACCGAAAAAGGTCAGGCAGATATGAATCTTAAAATGAACTGCTTACATTGGAGAAAAACTCTTAAATTAATTAAAATATTTTGCATTCATTTTCATCCACTATATTTTAATAAAATTATGAATTGAAAATATATTTTCAATGTTTCTATTTAGATATTATTTTGCATAATACCTAAAAATAAGTTAATATTTCTATTGAAGGGTCTCCCCTTTTCACGCAAATGGACTCACCCAAGGTATACATATACTACTACCAGTGAATACTCGAACAGTCAAGTATGAGTCGACACGGAACGATAGAAGAGTAGTAGAGTTCAGTAGTAGTAGAGTAAGTCACACACAGAGACGGCGGCAAGCGTCACAGTTAGCGAGCACGTAGACTCAGTAAGGAGTCATACCGCGATATTTCAATACCAAGACTGTATATATATTAGTGCTACTAACCCACATTCTTGGATCTACTAACCCGCATTACCAGTTTGTATTATTACGTTAATACAAATATTTTCCTTATCCATTCCTGGCGTTTGTTATTCATTGTTATCGGATTTCATCCCGGAATCCACAACAAATTGGCGACGAGGAATTCGAAATCACACGGGAAGGAAATCGAAACAAAATTCACCCTCGTTGTCCACAACAAATTGGCGACGAGGAATTCGAATTCACACGGGAAGGAAAACGAAACAAAATTCTCCCTCGTTGTCCACAACAAATTGACGACGAGGTATTCGAACTCACACAGAAAAAAAAGTCTCCTTTGCCGTTTTTTGCCAGTGTCCACAACAACTTGGCGACAAAAGATTTACGAGGACTAAAATACGGAAAAGCGAGTTTTTCGTAAGACTTTTATCATTGAGGATTTTAAAAATATTTTAGTAGAACTTGTAAAATACCAAAATGAACAGCAATTACAACTCCAGGAAAGAATGGGAAAAATGGCAAAAACAGTTACTACAAACGCAGGAACTAATATTAAAGGTAGCCAGTAACAAACAACAAAATATCGAAAAAGAGGCGACTTTTTCCCAAGACGCAGTGTGGAATACGATAGAAACTTTCAAATACTCTCTAGAAGAGGATAAAAATTTCAATACCAAGAATGTATATATATATTAGTACTACTAACCCGCATTCCTGGATCTACTAACCCGTATTACCAGTTTGTATTATTACGTTAATACATTTATATTCCTTATCCATTGCTGGCGTTTGTTATTCATTGATATCGAATTTCATCCCGGAATCCAGAACAATTTTAAATGAATATATATATATATATGAAACCTTTATTCAGAAAAGTTAATTTGTATAAAACTGAATAGATATATTAGCAAACTATCTCACAAAAGAAAGGCAATTTTTTTAAAATCGGTATCACACCATGCAAGACGTAAATCCACTAAGACACAAGGAGTTACAGGGTATGGAAGAACATAAACATTAATAATGAGCGGGGAAGAAAAAAGAGTAATCTGGAGGGTAGTAGATAGCGATTGACATTGCATTTAAATTTTTGCAGATTATAGTTGGCTGGAAAGCATGGAGCCGGAAGGGGGTTCCGAAAGAGGGACCGAAGGTTGCGAAAGGAGAAACTCTTAGCATAGAATATACTGCTACGTCTAGGCATTTCAACTGTAAATGGATGAGATCGCGACGTCAGTCTAGTACTGCGCTTAAATTAAAAAGTCTAGCTACCATAGCGAAGAGCTCATCTGAAAAATTACCATGAAAGTATTTATAGAAAAAGACAGAGAGGTAGTCTTACGGCGGTTAGAAAGTGACTGAAGCCGACATACTAGAACAAGACCAATAATATTGCCGATTCTTCTTTAGATTTCATCAAGTATCTCAAGGTAAATAGCAGGCTCTCCGCACTTAAGTTTCTTTTGCATTAAAATATTATTCCTAGAGAAGCTAAGAAAAGTGAAGTAAGCAGTGACATAATATATAAACTCTCAAAGCTCATACATTACTATAGGGTTAATAGGGTGCTAAGAAAAGAAGAAATGTGTCCTATATGCATTTCTTACATTATGAACATAATAATATCCATTATATAATAACCCCTTAACTCACAGAATAACTGAAAGAAATTTCATGAATTATTTGTTAGCAATTTTTATACTACATAAAATTATATGCAAACGTTTACGTTTGTCCTAAACATAGAAAATATAACATATGTATACAAGAACAAGTTGTGGAAAAATGTGGAAAAGATATATGTTCTTATTTCTATGTTTCTGGAGACGCCATATAATTGCCAACTGGAATTCGAACGTGTCAGATTTATCTTTTATGTCTCGGTTGAGGACAAATTTACCAAATGGAAAACGGAGAGTCATGGGTTATTTACCAACAGGAAAACTGCGAACCAGAAAATGTTTTTATATTTGGTGAAACATAATTCCCAATGGGAAACTGGTGCTATGTGCATGTGTTCTGCCTCGTGGCGGCTCGCCCGGGCGAGCAGATTTAACTTAGGTCTAGGCGACCAAATTTAGTGTTTGTTCGTGCTAAAAAAAAAAAAGCAAGCTGTTCGTGGATCACTGCAAGCAGTTAACTAAATGACTGACTGTTTTCGACTCTCTATGAACTAACCGGCTGTCATGTGACTCACATAGCTTGTTCTCAACCAAAAAGAGATTATCACTTTTTAGGGGGGGGGGATTTTCAATATTATTCTTTAATTGACATACTTTTTATTTTTTTTTATTTTTTTAAGCGTATCACCCCAAGCAAGGCCGGTGGCCACTATCACGCATGGGGTTACAGAAGGGTTGGGGGAAGAGCAGATAGGAGTGGTAAAGGAAGGGATGTGGAGAAAGAGAAGGACGGAGGGTCGATCAAGGCAGGGGGGTTACGGAAGATATAGAGCGAGAGCAGATAGGAATGAAAGATGTCAGGAAGTGGAGAAGGGAAGTGGATAGATCAAGGCAATTGGAGATGACGATTGACGCTACACTTAAACCGTTGGAGATTGTATTTGTCAGGGAAACAGTAATAGGGAAGGGAGTTCCATAGGCGAGATGTGCGAGACATGAAGCTATTGGAGTAGAAAAGACGTCTACATCTAACAGTTTCAACGGTGAAGGGGTGGGAACGGGATGCCAGCTTCGTAGGACGCTTAAATTCACGAGGCTTAGGGACAAGCGAAAGCAACTCCTCGGAGCAATTACCGTGGAAGTACTTGTAGAAAAGGCAGAGCGATGCAACATCGCGTCTGTGAGAGAGCGACTGCAGACGAGATGACAGATCAGGGCCAATCACATATTGCATATCCGTCTCTGGATCTTATCAAGAACCCTGAGGCAACACGCAGGGGCCCCAGACCATAAATGGCAGCAATACTCCATGCAAGGTCGAATGGTAGACTTATAGACTTGGAGGATCGATTCCGGGGAGAAGAATTTCCTGGCTCGGCACAGGGAACCAACTTAAGACTGAAAGCTTCAATCAGCCAAACTATTATAATAAGAGCCACTCGGTGCAGAGGGATACAAAGCAGATCTTTATATAGTATATCGGGGAAGATAAAAGTTTACACTTGATTTGAACAAGTTAAGATTATAGTGATCGAGGATGCATGTTCTTGGGGGCCAGTTCCACAGAGTAGCGGTCTGCGGGAGAAAGCTGCTCTAATTGAACTTACATTGCACCAGTGGAATAGGAAGGTGCATATTTATTCACCATTAAGACATATGTCTGTTACTCAAATGAATTATATCAATTCTACTGAAATCAAATGCTCTGTCTGCATATATATGTATACAAGATCAAGCCATCTACCGAGGAGATCAGGGCAGTAGATCAGGTCATATAGACAATAAACTTCATAATCCTATGAAATTAGTTTATTTAGTCTCTATACAAAATCAAGGCAAAAAAACAGTTCACTTCCCCTATAGACGAAATGAAGATATCATATCGCTCCATTTAGTCTATAGACGAGATCAAGGCATATGATCAGTTCGTCTTAGCCTACAGACTAGATAAGGCACCATATCGCTGTATTTTGTCTATAGACGAAATGATGGCACCATTTAGTTTCATTTAGTCTATAGATGAAATCAAGACACCATATGGCTTCATTTACCTGTAGACGAGATAAAACAATATAGGTTAATTTCGTCTATAGATGAGATCAAACACTACATAGCTTCATTTTGTCTATAGACGAGATCAAGGCATATCAGTTCACTTAGCCTATAGACTAGATCAGGAACCATATCAATTCGGTTAGTTTGTAAACCTGATCAATCCAACAGTTAAAGCTGAATTTTGTCTATAGACGCGATCAAGGCACCATATCGCTTCAGTTAGTCAATAGAAAGATCAAGAGATGATCATTTCGCTTAGCCTATCGTCTAAATCAGGCACCATATCGCTTTATTTAGTCTATAGTCAAGATCAAAGTATAAGATCAGTTAACTTACACTATATCAAAGCACCAGATCGCTTCATTTAGGCCATAGAAAACAAGATCAATCCATAAGATTAGTTCACTTAGCCTATAGACAAGATCAGGCACCATATGGCTTCATTTTATCTATAGACGACACCAAGGCACCAGATCGCTTCGTTTTGTCCTTAGACAAGATTAAAGAATAAAATCAGTTCACTTAGCCCATAGACTAGATCATGCCCCATATCAATTCAATTAGTTTGTAAACCAGATCAATTCAACAGCTGTGTTCATTTAGTCTATGTTAAGGGTAATGGTAATATTAGCCGTTTCCCTACAAGGAAATATTTGGCATTCATTGAGTGAGTATTACTTTCGACTTCATTCATAAAATTCTTCTCTTAAAAATATAATTTTTCATGAAAATGGGCTCTTCAAGTCTTGTATTTCCTATCGGTCATTCCAATACTGATAGGAGTTTCCTTCCTAACATTTTATTTGAAGTGGTGGGGAATGTCAACATCTTGATTATGTCATTATTTCCCCTTTTTATTGAAGAAAGCAGGGCACCATATCATTTAGACACAGGTCATTTAGCCGGTTCGAACCAAAATGAACTGATCCGTGTTTAAATAGACACGACAATAATTGACCTGAAATAGTATTTCCTTACAAGATATCCTTTTCAACTTATTGATAACTCGGAATTTGTTCAAATATTTCTATTCCTTTGATTTCCAAGGGAATCGCTAGATTTTGCAACGTACAATAGAATGGAGAGAAATGATTTGATGCGTGAACTGAATTCAAATTAGCTTCTATAAAGAAGACAATAAAGATGGGGCTAGCTATATGTAATAATGGATCTTAATAAAGAGACAGACTTAATAAAGAGACAATCACCTTATAAGGAGTGATGCTGAACATTGACTCAAGGGCATGATTTCTGATGAATAAATTCAACTTAATGAATTTCATCACTGCATCTCTCTCTCTCTCTCTCTCTCTCTCTCTCTCTCTCTATATATATATATATATATATATATATATATGTATATATATATGTATATATATGAAAAGTTTCTCAGAGTTAACCTGTAGAAAAACAGAATATTTATTGAGGTAAAAGACAATAGGAAAACTGTATTATTAGCCGACGCGTTTCGTCAAATATGGACATTTTAAAGGCAAAAACGAAATAAATTTACCAAAACAAAGTACCTATTAACAACAAAAAATATATTATCCAAATATTAATCTACGCCCAGGCTTTTTCCCTATCTCAACTTTCCTAATAGAATTACTACTCTCCCAAGCAAAAGTACACAACTGCATCAAGAAATCAAAGGAAAATAGTTGAATCTGTCAACACAACAATAAAAACAATATTTCCACACGTGACAGTACCTGACTTAATTTTCAGTTGACAATATGAATACAGTAGCGTTTTCTAAATTCTTCCAGTTGTTAAGGACATTTTGTTTCGTTGTTAATAGTTACTTTGTTTTAATAAATTCATTTCGTTTTTGCCTTTAAAAAGTTCACATTGGACGAAACGCGTCGGCTAATAATACAGTTCTCCTATTATCTTTTACCTATATACATATATATATATATATATATATATATATATATATATATATATATATATATATATATATATATATATGGGATGTAATAAATAAATTACACAAAAATGAAAATAACACTGACATTTCATTTTAACAGGTATATTTACCAAAATTACACAAAAAGATTTTGAAATAGAAATGGGTAAATTTATTCAATAAAATCGCCATTGGCTTCAATCACGGCCACCACACGACTTTGGAATCTCCTGTAACTCTTCTGGGCGGTTTCCTTGTTTAAGTTGATGAATGCTGCCATCAGTTCACCTTTGGGGTTACAGAGAGTTTTGTTGGGCTCTCGCTCAAATGTGCTCCATACATTTTAATCGTTGGTTCCAGTCTGGGGTGTTAGGTGGCCAGATGTTAGGGGTGGTGTGATCACAGAAATTCTCTGACACAGTTCTCCTTGTGTGGCATAGTTCAGAGTGTTGTTGCCAAAAATCGTGTCTTCCAGTGTCTTGGAAAAAGACAACAGCAGTCTATATCAGTTTAAATGTCCCTTGGGAGATTGTATCTCTGACAAAAAAGTAAGCGCATATGTTGGTTTGAACATACTTATTGACAACACTAATATATTACTCCAAGAAAATAATAAAAACTTTAAATTCCCTATATATATATATATATATATATATATATATATATATATATATATATATATATATATATATATTACATAGAAATCCATATTAACCTCATTCGAATAGATATATCAACCACCAAGTCCTATGATGGCATTGTCAACTCAGAAGTTGGACTTGTTGGATGAAACAGCTATTCGAATGTGGTAAGTTTGGATTTCCATTCCATGTAATTTATATGGTCTGTTATAATAAATGCATTAACGGATTATTACCTTTATATATATATATATATATATATATATATATATATATATATATCGAAGGCAACACTTAGAGGCGACAGGCTGTTTCATGCTAAACGCAATCGTCAGCCATGTGTTCTGACGATTGCCTCTAGCATGAAACAGCCTGTTGCCTCTAAGTGTTGATTTTAATGGTCACTTTTATATTTACACACGCCCTATCTCTGATATTGAGTACGTTATCCCATAAATATAGCACACCTTAAGAGTATATTTCTTAATATAGATATATATATGTATATATATATATATATATGTATATATGTGTGTGTGTGTCTGTGTGTGTTTTGTGTGTGTAAGAATACGTTTACATTTATCTCACTGTTGTTTATTTTCTTTTCCTCTCTCTCCCCTCCCCTCTCTCTCTCTCTCGCTCTCAAACTCACTCACTCACTCACTCACTCTAAAGTACGTCTGCATGTATTTGTCCCTTTTTTCTTGTGTTGAACAATATCGACTGTCTGTCTAATATTACTTCTAGATTTTTTGAATTTCGAAAGTTTTATTTTACAATTAGTTAATTTAAATGAGTTAATTTTTTTAATCCGGGTACTTTCGCCTCTTGCTGCTTTTCTTTTGGTTTCAAAAAGAAATCGTAAAATATCTTGAATTTGTAGGTCTGATGATTTGGATCGTGATTACGATTCCAATATAATAAATTATAACTATGCAATATTAGTGCTTGAGACTTTTATATTATATTATATTATATTATATATATATATATATATATATATATATATATATATATATATATATATATATATATATATATACAGGGTGACCCAAAAGAATGGGAACTTTTTAACAATCCAATAAAACCAAGAGTGATGGAAGAAAAATATTTAATTCATAGTAATTGAAACCTTAAAACATGCCATTTAAGAAACAATGATGGGATTTTCATTTTTTTTAAATTACGTCCTGTAGATGGCGTCCTCCTGTACGAATGCATTATTGAAATCTGCTGTTGAGATTCCTCATTGACTGCTGCAACATCTCAGCTGGGATACAGTGAATTTCATTCTCGTTACTAAAATGGCGAAATGTTTGCTTGCTCAAGGTCGCTGTCTCGCAGTGTTACCACTTGCTCATGTCTGGCAATACGCACTTAAAAAATTCCCGTTTTTTGGGGTCACCCTATATATATATTTCATTTTACATTTGAAAATTATTTTACTAGAGGAATTTCTAGATAACCAGGATTCTATATCTTTATGTGTGTGTTTTATTATACTTGCAGGCTGGTTGGATTCAGCATTCACGTATTTTAATTTTGTGTTGGGTTTCATATATAGGGAAACACTGCCAGTTTGTAGGTTTAATTCTACATCCAAATATTGGACAACTTTCTTATCCATATCGGCATCTATTTCAAGGTCGAGGCCTTTGAAGTGTTTCAAGAACATCTTTTTTATATTGTCATTTATTCTTCTATTGTCTGAACTATAATCATCCCGTCATTCCTGTATGGTTGTCTGTGTCTACTATTTTCTTGATTTTATATGAAATATATAGGCCTATTAATTCAGAAGCCTCAGCAGCATCAAACGAATTTTGTCATACATCGAAGTCGCCCTTCGTTTTAATCCAAGCTTCTCCATTGAGGAATAATATTGATTTATGGCAAGGTAAAATTATATTTATTTGTTCAAGTGTTATATTTACAAAGCCCTTAGCGAATTTCAAAGCTTCAAGAAGTCCTTTTTTAGATATTGATTGATAAAAAAATTTTATGTCGTATTTGAAAATATATATTTATCTTTATTTCTAACATTTTGGAACCGAGAAATACGCTCACTTGTCTTCTTCTATTGAATGCGTAGCGGTCTTTAACAAGTCGCACATTTTTTCAGCATTTCCTGGCTTATTTTACTTAATTCAGTTTTTATTGCGTTTATTCGTCGAAATGAAGGATTATTGGGGAATTGATCATTATAATCCTTTCTAGTTAGAAATGATTGCTTACTGCAATTCAATAGTTAATTGTTTTTGGAAATTACTATTAAATTTTGTGAATTTGACATCGTCTATTACACGAATCATATCCGTTTCTAAGTTAGACAGCTCTTCAATTGCAGGCGGATAATTCCTAGTTTTGAATTTAAATTTATCTGAGATTTCTTTGCTCCTTAAATATTTATTTAAGGAAAACAGTACCTTCCATCTAATTCTGGTGAGAAATGGCTCATTTTTTTGTAATAAATTTAGCATGTATTCTTTCCTAATAGGAATAT
>OZ038515.1:17461172-17588672 GCA_964036315.1 Acanthosepion esculentum | reverse complement strand
TGGTTGTTCGTGGCTCCCCACAGCTTCCTATGTACTGCGGCTCTCAGCAGCGTTTTTTCTTATTAACAAGCCTACCGGTCCCCGTTCTGTCTTCCATTCACACAAGGTCGTCAAGTTAGTGGCCCGCAGCATTGCCCCATCTCCCTTGCCCTCGATATGCCTTGTAGGGATCAAGTCCCCCAAGCTTTTCTCTCTTCCTCATTATATGTCCAAGAAACTTCAGTTATTTCTTTCAGAATAATTCTTTTCGCTACTATTTTCGTTTGCTTTTCTTATTCCTTGTATTCTTCTTGTTACGTGTGCGATAAAAGAAATCATATAAAAAAGAAGACTGAACGACAGGAGAACGAATTAGATTGTATAGTATACACAAAAAGGTTTTATTATAATTTCAGTAATTATGGTTAGTGGCTAAAATAGAAAAAACACAAACAGCTTACCGGCGAGATGATAGAAATACTTTAAAATTACTTTAGTCGGCCGTTGCTGGGTTTTGTGGTATAGCTTACATTTCAGGTCAGTGAAGGGTAGTAAACGTACTGCACTGAAGCAGGTTTCGGCAACAACTGTCTTAGTCAGGCAACTAGATTAGTTTGGCGCCAACCAACGAATACGAATACCCAGATTACCCTCCACTGGTAAAGTCAACTGACGACATCAAATGATCCAGAACTCAAAAATAGATTCTTTTAGCACTTTCCCCGCCCCAAAAAATAGTTTGACATAAACATTGAAGACTTTTCGAAGAATTTCACAGAACAAAATATGACATATGAAACAATTACAAAGAATAAAATATAAAATTTTAAACAATTTTAATGAACAGAATAAGTCATAATCGAAATTTTCCTCAAATAATTTATTTTCAGATCAAGGCTTTTTAAACGATTTTAAATTCCAAAAAGTGCATCAGCTATAACATTGTCATTTACTTTAATGTGATTAATAAGGAATTTGTGTTCTTGAAGAAGAAAATCGTATTGTGAGTCTTTGAATTTTGTTCGCTATCTTTTGAAGGAAATTCAGAGGATTGTGATCGGTGTATAAAAGAATTGGGTGTAGAGTAACATTGAGATAAACGAGGAAATGTTGAAGTAACAATTCTAAACATTTCTTTTCGATAGTCGAATACTTTTTCTCATATTCATTTAATTTTTTAAATAACACAGACTTCTACTAATACATTCGTCATCCTCCTGTAATAAAACACCACCGATTCCCACATCACTGCCACCAACTATCAGTTTAAATTGTTTTGAAAACATTGGAGATACAATAACTGGATTACTAATGAGAATGGATTTGATTCTTTTGAAATCATCGTCACAGTTATTATTCCGTGTGTATTTAATATTTTGTAAGGAGATCAGTAAGAGAACTCACAATCGAGGAAAAGTTGTTACAGAATTTTCAGTAGAATCCAGCCAGACCAAGAAATCTTATAAGTTTATTTTATTCTTTGTAGCAATAGGTTAACTTGTAACCGCTTCAACTTTACCTGTAATATGTTTAACATATTTCTGGTTTAATTTTAGTGTCAACCAACGAATAGGAATGGCCGGATGAAAAACCTAAAATGATAAGGTCATCCGCATACATCAAATGACCCAGAACTAGAAGTTTCATTCATAAAAAAATAGATTCTCAGTATCCTTCTGTAGAAACATATTTCTATTACTTTCAGTTATCTCTTCATCTCTGGGGAAATTGTCCAGTATTCACTGCCATATACGAGGACTGATATTGCATAACGCTTCAACACTCCTTACTTTGTTTTTAACGTAAAAAAAAAAATTACTAGTACAGGTTGAGTATCTTTTATCCGAAATTCCAAAATCCGAAAACCTCCGAAATCCGAAAGTTCTTCAGTTGCTGACATGACTTGCCACAAATGGAAAATTTCAGAAATCCCTGCTGCGTAGTCTACGTTAGCGCCATTTTTTTTTTAATTAGTGATCGTCACAGCAACGCTTTTGTTTGTGGACTACAAAGTGTTTCCTGCTCAGTAAAGATATTATTCAAAATATCAAAAAGTCTTACATTTATATATTTTTTGTAATTAGTTTATCACGTTTTTTGTACAGCAACTATAAAACATTATTTTAACTTGAAATCTTAATTTACCACTTAAAAATGCGTGTGAGTATTACATGACTAGCGTCATTCATTGTATCTGTATGTACACAAAAAACTGTTAATTTTTATATAAAACTACATACAGGGCATATGTTATTTATATGAAACTACCTTCAGGGTATATGTATCCGGTTATCCCATAAGTTCTATCCGAATTTTGAATAAAGAAAACAAGTGACCAAATGCTACATTTAATTACAGATTCAATCAACAATATATTTTCCCTGATTATCTATGACTTCCTTCCATCTATTAACAAGCTTACTAATTCCATTACTGTAAAAATTCTTTTGACTTTGATTCGAAGAACTCACAAATGTCAGTTTTAACCTCTTCCTGTGTTACAAAATCTGTTTCTTCCAAATGATTCTGTAAGCTACGAAACAAATGGTAGTCTGAAGGAGCAAGGTCGGGAGAATAAGGTGGATGAGGAATTTTCTCCCAACCAAGTTCTTCGATCTTTTGAGACGTGATTATTGCTGTGTGTGGTCGCGCGTTGTCCTGTTTTCGATTCACTGGAGCAGGTCCTTTTTTTCCTCAAAGCTTGGTTCAAACGCTCTAATTGCTGACAGTATATTTGAGCATTAATTGTTGCATTAGGTGGTAAGAATTCAAAGTGGATTATACCTCGGCAATCACACCAGATTGAAAGAACCTTTTGCCCATGAAGTTCCCTTCTCGGCTGTGGCTGGGGTTCTTCACCATTACCAATCCACTGTCTACGACGCTTAACATTTCGATAAACGATCCATTTTTCGTCGCCAGTCACAAGACTATCCAAAAAAGGTGAAACAAATTGGTGAGAATGGAGAGAAGAGCAGATGTCAACTCGGGATTTGAGGTTGTTTTCAGACAATTCATGCGGCACCCATTTTCCAAGTTTAGGAACTTTTCCAAGTTGTTGAAGATGACGATGAACAGTTGTATGGTTTGAACTGAGAACCACTGCCAATTCCTCATGATTTTCTTCAAAGGCTGCTTCAAGAAGCTTTTCATCAAACTCAACTGGGAGCCCAGTTCGATCTTCATCTTCAAGGGTGAAATCTCCACCTCTGAATTTTGCAAACCATCTTCTGCAAGTTCTTTCATTCACACATTCCTCTCCATAAACTGAGTGAATGTTTGTAGCCGCTTCGGCTGCTGAGTTTCCTTTCTTGAACTCATAAAGCATTATGTGCCTCAAATGATTCTTGGGAACTTCCATGTTAGCAGGGTTTTAATCAAACAAAATTTAATTTTATTGTTCTCTGATATAAAATGTGATCAGTTTAAATGCATCTAAACATAAAAATAATTTTCAGCTCCATTAGACATTATAAAATACTCTTTAAATTTCGTTCATTTTAACAAAAAGTTAAAATTCGGACAGAACTTATGGGATGACCTAATATAAGCTGTATTATGAAATATAAAGGCATACTGTATTCTATTTCCAACCTGTCTCAATTTATTGATGCTATATACAAATTAAATAGCCTGTATTTATAAATCCGAAACAATCTGAAAACCAAAGCACTTCCGGTCCCAAGAATTTCGGATAAAGGATTCTCAACCTGTGTCAGCAAACCTATATCTTAGTTTCTCACTCTTTCCCTGCACAATGTAATTGACGTCAGGAAATACTAGATGTTCTGACTCGACTACAGTGTTAATAAATAACCTTTCTATTAAGAGAAGTTGATCTAGTGCAGTGTTTTTCAAACTTTTTACTTCAGGGTTCACTTGTACAATGGCTAAAACTTTGGGCTGCACTTTATATTTAAATAAGGAAGTTCGTTAAATGCTTGACCTGTCATCAACTATAGCCAGCTTAAGAAGGAAATTACATTTAATGGTCGCCATTTTTAGGTTAGCATTCGCAAAGAGGATTAGCGTTACAGTTTTCATTTTTTGCTATTTTATTTTTAGAGAGGCCGATAATGACTTATTTAAATCCCTTGAGGCAGGCAAAAGGGAAAGGATTATCCACTCCTTTTTAAAGATTAAGGAATTAGCATTCAGTTTAAAATATCAAACAACAAAGACTTGATTTTGACATGGAAGTCATTGGAAAATATCAGAAATCCCAGCTACGTATTTTGTCTCTTGCATTTTAAGAAATAAAGATGTTTTTTAAATATAAAATAATTCATAAATTACTTTTCTGCTACCTAGCTACCTTTCATGGCGTCATAATGCGCCTGGTTCACCGGATGAGAAACCCTTGTGTAGAGTGACTACAATATTTATTGGGTTCACCTATCATCGCTAAAATTCACCAAAAGCCTCGATCCATATTCTTAAATAGTCTTGTAAGATTGAGACTTTCATATGGATGACAGGCATGACTCAAAACCTGTTCAGAAATATCAAAACTATTGCCTACATACAACCGCTTTCTGATATCAGTTATTAAATAATATTCGAATGAGTGAAACGCGTAGCCCTTCAGTGAGAAACATTCTTCCTCGAACGGCGTGAACTGAATCATTACAAGAACTGTATCAGATAAAGGAAACAACATGACTTCAGGAATTTCAACAGCAGCAACAACTAAAATGTGTAGCAAATATATCACGAAGTGTGAATTATATCATAATCAAGAAGTTGCTGTTCCATACTACCCCAAACAGAATGTAAGGAAGGAAACCCCCACCAATATTGGGAAGATTATTAACATCAATTAGATTTGAGAAACATATTTCCCTGAAAAATTGTTTTAAGACAAAGAATTTATGAAATTCAGCAAACAGATAAGCAAGTCTAAATGCTCGGTCAATGAATACCGTATGTTTCCTTAGAAGGAAACGGCTAATATTAATATTATCATACACGAAAGAGACACCAAATTAGATTTTGATCCCAGTGTCATATCAGACCACCGGAGAAAAGAAAATTTTATAAACAATACTTTAATAAATATTTCTTCTGTACTATTTAATTTTAATTATATTTTTTAAAAATTCCATAGATTTCTAAAAAGAAATTAAAAAAAAAATTAATCGTCTTTATATAGAAAAAAATTATATCTGCCTTATGAATATTCAGTCGTAATTTCAAATACCGGTGTGTATAAAAAAGACTTCAATTTTAGAAACTAAGTTTAAATTGATTTTACGTTTTCTTTAAATGTAAAGAATAAATGTAATCCTGGCTCCTAAAATTAAGGGGTATTTCCTAAGCGAAAATAAAGTAAATAATGTTCAAAAATATTAAAACATTTATAGAATTCTATTATCTTCAGTTACGATCTTATTACCTGCAGCGTTCGTAAATTCTCTTACGCGCTAATGTCCTTGGGGACGGTAAGAATTCAGTTCTTCCCCCAGATATGGATTAAATAGTAGGATCTGTATCTGGAAAAATCAATGTTTTTCTTAAGAAAATTGCTAATGCAATATTCACTCACAAAATAAAACAGAGTTATTCTTACAATCCGTAATATAATTTGACTCTAAAGGGTTGATAAGCCGTAAAACAAATTCGATCTCTCCATCAGTTCGTATTAATAACTGTTGTTGTCTGTTATTTGACATTACCACAGATTATTTCAGGTGAGTTGGAAAATAATACGAAATTATCTATAGAAGTTAAAATAATATTCTTAAAACTGGAGAAAATTATTTAAAAAATGAAAAAAAAAATAGTAGACTGGCTGATTTTATCATTATTATTATTAGTAGTAGTATTAAAAATAATATTAATAATAATAGGTCCTATCATATTATTATTACTAATAATACTAAGCTGTGCCATTAGTGATTTCGTTCCAATTCCAGATCATTGTTTCATTTTTGGAAAAAAATTATTTTTACTCTTGTTTCTTGGAATTCTTGGTAGATGATGTTGGATTTTTGTTCAAGATAATTCTTTATCCCAACTATGTCGTCAACATAATCGCCTACCTCAATGTTATCAACGGGAGGAAGAACGTGAAACAGGAACAATCTATCCGCGTGAACTAAATAAAGGGTCCGGTTCGAAATTCCAACGCATATCACCTGAAGGAAGTCGGGGCGTACAACGGCCGAAACGTTGTGAATATGACAATAAAGAAGATGGCAACGGTTTGAATAATGTAACCACTGTAATAAATAGCTACTTATTTGTTTACATCATTGCAGAAAGACAGGCTTTCCCCTCGTTAACACCATGCAGCAAAACAAGAGTTCGATTTCAAGAATCATCTATTGCATATTTCGATAAAACTTGAAAGAGCTAACATTGCATAATATTTGTTTCAAATCAGAGTAATTTTACTTTAAATCAACTAATATTCCTCAAATAAAGTTTTGGAAAAGTATATTTTATTTTTGGAAGGATTTTTTAAATAAAGAGAATTACATCGCGATGAAGGCTGACTAAAAAATCAGCTATTTAAAAAAAAACCTCTTCCATTCCATTTAAATTGTTTTTTTTTTTTAAATAAAGCAAAGTATTTTGTTTAATGAAAATATTAAATTTAATCTATTATCTTGAAATTAAAACTAAAATAAAAGCTTCAAGAAAGATTTTTCGTTTTTACACTTTCTTGTAGTATAACACGTAATTTATCAAAACTTAGTGAAATTTGCACACATTGTTGAATACATCACATGAGATTATAACATGATTATTAAGATTATGTTCAATTATTTATGACTAACGCTCCTATAGAAAAACATTAGATAAACATCAATCTGACAGACATGCCAATAGCTTGAATAAACAGCTACTGCTGTGTTAAAAAATACATTTCTGTGACATTTTAAATTTAAAGTAAATAATATATGTTTCAAATCAGAGTAATTTTACTTTAAATCAGCTAATATTCCTCAAGTAAAGTTTCAGAAAAGTATATTTTATTTTTGGAAGAATTTTTTTATAAAGTGAATATCATTGCGATAAACGCCGGCTCAAAATAACAATGAAATCAGATTTTTTTAGAAAAAGAAAAAACGACTTCCGGTCAATTTAAATTAATTTTTCAATAGAGTAAATGGAAATAATAAATTTAATCTTGACATTAAATCCAAAATTAAAACTTCAAGAAAGATGTTAAATTTTTAAAAAATCGTTTTAAATCTTAGGTATCACGAATCTGTGGCGGTACCTGCTGCATAAACGCTAGATGGACGTCCTACACCCTATAACTGACTCTGTTTCTTTTAATATTTGTGAGAAAAATATAATTTATTTGTCTATTATAATAAATTAATATTTGCTAAATTCAATCCGAACTGACTTCTGCTTTTTGTTCTTCTTTGGTTCGCAATTAAATGCTTTGTGAGTTGACCTTATACAGGTTGCGTGAGAAATACCTCCCACATTTTAAAAATACAAAAGAGTAACAGCTATTTAAAAACATCATTTTAAAAAACATCATTTTAGTGTTGTTTAAACAAAGGGCGACAGTTTTCATTCATTTAGTTTTCGTTTTAAAAATGACATCCTCCAAATGGTGGCCTCTATTTGCCATACCCTGTAGACCATTTCTAAAGTTTTCCATCACCCGGATGTTCGAGAACTTCGAAGACTTGCTTCCAGGTGGCTTTCTTTTAAGCGTTGAACTTGTGGCTCCGAAATGATCAACCAAGAGAAATATCGATTTTCTATCCGGAACAACATCACCCCGACGTAACATGAAATTAATACGGAAAGCTCTCTGTGTAGCAATCACGGATTCAACAGTCTTTAAAAAAAAAAAAAAACTTTTCAAAAGCAAACGCATTGTGTGCACCGGTCCAAACCATGATGGAAAACGACGGCTTCTGTAAACAAATGGTGAGACATTAGCAAGATGCAGATCCCATTGCCATTTGTTTCAGTTCAATAGCACCAGACAGGAAGCAGTCTAAAATGTGGGAGGTATTTCTGCCGCAGTCAGTACATAATATTTATCCTACTGAGCCACGACTCTACATATTTTAATTGAAAATATTTTGAATGATTATAAAAAAAATGACTGATAATAATCAAGTAACCATACTACAGTGTGTACGATTGTCTGTTTCATGAACTGTGTTATGATCGGAACTGCCCTTGAGAAATTTCGCTTTATAAATATTTCTTGATTCAATACTGATGCAACTTCGAGGCTAAGACTTGGTGTAACGGTTAGCAAGCTTGTCTCGTTAGATCAATTTAAGACTGAAAAGTGAGTTCGATCCTCACTGGTTGCCCTATAATTTCGGCTTTACGCCACATGTAATCTGCACTTAGAAAATCGGGACAGTTCGACGTGGTTAGCAATCTTGTCTCGCTAGAATATTTACGAATGAATAGTGATTTAGATCTCCACTAGGTTCCCTGTACTTTTCGGCTTCGTGACACATCTAAGCTACACATCGTTGGTGTGTAAGCTTGTCTCACTGAATCTATTGTGACTAGATACTAAGTTCGATTCTCACTGCGGGCCCCATATCTTCGGTTTTGTTCCATATCTAAGCTATGCTTAAAAAATCGGGGTACATCGATGTGGTGTAATAGTTGACACGCTTGTTTCACTAGATCAATTGCGACTAAATAGTAAGTTCGATTCTCGCAAGGTGCCCCATACTTTCAGTCTTGTAGCACATCTAAGCTACGCTTAAAAAATCATAAGGCGCTTTGACGTGGTGTTATGCTTAACAATCTTATCTCTCTAGATCATTGACGAGTGAATAGTGAGTTCAATCCGCATTGGGTGCTCCATACTATCGCAATACTTGTGCAACATGTAATCTACGCTTAGAAAATCGTTGCACTTCTAATTTGTGTAATGGTTAGCAAGTTTTTCTCACTAGATCAACTGCAACTGAATACTGAGTTAATCCGCACTGGGTGTTCCATATATCTGTAGCTTATATGTGGCCTTGTGCCAATCCTGCTGTAATTAGGGTTAAATGAAGATTGTGTACCACTGTTACGTATGGACACGGCAACAGTAAAAGAATAGAACATTTGAAACCAAATTAGGGATTCAATGACAGCGAACTCAGAATAGAAGGTAGAAACCTATGGGAAGAATTTGCTGTCGAAAAATAGATTAACGAATGAAGGATAAAACATGAAGGAAAATGTAGAATAATTTTTAACCTGAGGAGGGATATGCATCAATATATTAAATAACGTGCTAAATATCTTTTAAAAAATTTAATATAGGTATCGTATGTAAGGATCGTGGCTCTCTACAGCTTCCTTTTTAGCATATGTTAATTTTCCTGAAATTTTACGAAAGATAATGGAGAAATTCGTTCAATGCCATATTTCTTGGGATTGAGAGTGGAGTGGTTTCTCGTTGCTTCCTCCACGGTGATTTATTGAGACAACACCTCTAGTTAGATGCGACACTGAAATCCGATGTCGTATTGGGATAGCGAAATATGTTTCCTAAAGTTAAGCAGTGTACTAAGGAATAGGAAAATTTCCTTAGAAACAAAAAGGAATATCAGGAAAAGACAGTTGAAATTTCTATTACGCATACTGAGGAAAGATGGCTTCGAAAATCTGATACTCAGGAGAGATTGAAGGCAAGAGGGTGGGGTGGGGGGAGAAACAGCACATAACATACACAGTGAGCTTGACTAAATGGATGCCTGAACAGGATTTGGGAGAAGTAACAAAAATACAAAATTTATTAAGAGCTACAAAGGACAGGAAATTGAGGGAAACCATAATCACCTAAGTCCTGAGTGGATACGACACACGAAGACAAATATAGACGTTTACCGCTATCTTCTTCGCGGTTTTACATTCAAATATGTCTTTCTAGACTGACGACCACTAAACGCTAAAAAGCCCTACCAAGCTCGCTTTTTAGCCGATAGCTGTGAGGAGGAGGGGAAAAGAAAATAGGTACATGCCTTCTTTGAAGCTATTAGTGCTAAAAAGGCAAGGCTAATATTTGAACTCGGCTCGTAATTTCGAATTTCTCTACCGATATTGGTTACGCTTATTAGACATACAATGTTCGCTACTTGCTATAAAAATAAAATGATTTCATTGATCAAAATACAGTATTAATATTATATGAATATTTTATCAATTTCACATTTTCATCATTGTTGAGTTTGCCAGATTAATTGTTATTCTCCTAACAACCTTAATATATATAATTATCCTAATAAGTAAACTATTATTGTTTTTATAACTCAGGTCTTCGCACATTTAGATGGCCCGGGAAAATGCCTCGTGAATATGACTTCTGATATGTGCCGGACGAAGTGACTTTTGCGTCTCAAAAGCGAAATATAATCCTGTTGTAAGAAAGGCTTACCAACTATATTTTGACCAAGACAAGCAGTGTGTACCATACACATGCTGTAATACATGTACCATACACATGCTGCCTGCAATTTCTAAGGACTATCAAAGGAAAGAAATGGGCAGTACAATATCAAACCATTCCATCAACTTTGTATTCTGTCTCCCTTAATGAAGACGTACATGTCCCAGAAGCATCAGAATTATGAAATAAAGGGGAAGACAATGAAACCACAGAGTCCGAACGATCAACTTCATATGACCAAGATTATTGTCAATTGTCAGAGTAAAGCAGAACTGTTAAGTTCCAGTTCAAAGCAGTGGAATCTATTAGCTGCTAATGTCTAGATTTCCCATTTCCGTGATCGCCACAAGGATCTAGTTCCTTTCTTCTTTATGGAAGGTGATTTCGTGTACGGCAATATCATTGGTCTTATACAGCCACTCAATATCAGTTGCTATCCAGAATAACGGAGGACAGTTGAGTCAAATAAATCTTTGTTTCCACTTCTTGACATCAAGCTTTTGTTCTTATGAAAAAATCGTGTGAAGTCTATAAACAAAAGCAAGGCAGCATTCAAATATGTGCACAATACTTCTCCTGCAACGTTAAAGGAATGCAATTTGGTCCCCGAATTCGTAAACATCTTTTAAGTGAGCATTTTAACAGGTTAAAAAACTGCATGGAAAACTTTCAAGTCATTGACAACCAACTTTCTGGGTAATGAAAGAGCAGAAAATTACAGAAGAAATGTGGATGGCCACCTGAACGCATACAAACATCTTGGCTGTAACATGTCGTTGAAGATCCACTTCTTAGACTCGGATTTTGATTTTTTCTCCCGAAATTGCGGGGCTGTGAAATGAACGATTTCATCACGAGTCAGCAAATGGTGGTTGATTATTGTTGGTGTTTGACCAAAGTTGATCCTTCTGCAATTTACAAAAGACTTAAGAAGCGACGTGTCGTTGCTGAATAACAGCGGAGGTATAGACTTCTGGATAGTGTTTTTCGGTTGTATTTTATTCAGTAAATACATAATGCCGTCTTGAGTTGTCTTTGTATTGCTCTTGTAGCCTACATAGAACAAAACAAAACATTAAAGCAGATTTTGCAATGCAACATTGTTTTTATTAGAGACATTTATTGTACTCATGTGTATAATATAACTGACTAAATATCTCCAGATCTAGAGCCAATAATCTAATTCATTCGCGTATTAAGTATGCCAAAATGCCTAATAATTGGCACATTTTTTTTCTGAAGTAGTTAACTTGTGATAAATTTTAGACCAATGTTCTCAATCAGACTTGATCTACGCTGTATGTACGTTCATACAGTTTACTTAATTTTTTCTACCCTTTAATTAAAACTTAATCACCGAAATGAATAGTGGCTTGTTCCCATGAGGGGAATGTCTACAATAACTTCGCATATCAACAGAAGTACTCTTTAGATCGTTATGCAAACTCCAATTTAGTCATTCTGTTGGATCGAACTGGAATACAATTTAATAGCTTTTCCGAATCATTTTAAACAATTTGAGCCTAACTTTCTTAATCAATGTATTGACTTAACGGTGATGAAATTGGAACCGATAAGCCGAGTTCAAAATCATGTAAGTTTGCAGCAATAGAGAACAGGTATCAGGTGGGTTCCATCAACGCTGACTGAATATTTTTGTTGTCTGATCAGAAATGATCCTTCTGTATTTTAGAAAAAGACTAAGAAGGGACATGTAGTTGCTGAATAACTCCTCAGGGATATACTTCTGAAGAGATTTTTCCGGTTGTATTTTATTCAATAAACACATCTTAATGTGTTTGTGTATTGCTTTGGTAGCCTATATAGAACAGAGCAAACCAACAAAGCAGATTTTTCTTGGAGACATTCATTGTACTCATTTGTAGGACATAACTGAATATCTCTAAAAGTTAAAGCCTAGCATCAAGTTTGGAGTCATTTACAAATCCAGTATGCCAAAATACATAAGAATTGACACATTTCTGAAGTAGTCTACTTGTGAAAAATTGTAGACAAACGTTATATTTTGTGCTTACAAGTTTTTCTTATTTACTTTCACTCACAGTAAACACTTGCATGGATCTGAACCTATAGTAATTTATGTTTCACTTAACGATGCATTTCTCAAGAACCTATAAACAAGTTTAAAGAATAAATTCTTTACATAGATGGGTGGGGGCAGGAAAATGAAAGTTTTTTTTTAAAAAACCAAACTTGTGATGCACTGGTTTATATCTTGATGTATTGTTTGCTTATATTTCTGATGATGAGGTATTGTAATTATGTACATCATTTACATTGTTCGGACTGTTGTCCTCATCTTTATAGCCATATTAACCGCGTTTCGGTCGTTTTAAGCTCCAGCCTTCTTCAGGTGGTTCACACTGGTCATGAACTGGTTTATGTCTAGATGCATTGTCTGTCTATTTCTGAGATGAGGTATTGTAATTATGGACATCATTTACATTGTTCGGACTGTTGTCCTCATCTTTATAGCCATATTAACCGCGTTTCGGTCGTTTTAAGCTCCAGCCTTCTTCAGGTGGTTCACACTGGTCATGAACTGGTTTATGTCTAGATGCATTGTCTGTCTATTTCTGAGATGAGGTATTGTAATTATGGACATCATTTACATTGTTCGGACTGTTGTCCTCATCTTTATAGCCATATTAACCGCGTTTCGGTCGTTTTAAGCTCCAGCCTTCTTCAGGTGGTTCACACTGGTCATGAACTGGTTTATGTCTAGATGCATTGTCTATTTCTGAGATGAGGTATTGTAATTATGGACATCATTTACATTGTTCGGACTGTTGTCCTCATCTTTATAGCCATATTAACCGCGTTTCGGTCGTTTTAAGCTCCAGCCTTCTTCAGGTGGTTCACACTGGTCATGAACTGGTTTATGTCTAGATGCATTGTCTGTCTATTTCTGAGATGAGGTATTGTAATTATGGACATCATTTACATTGTTCGGACTGTTGTCCTCATCTTTATAGCCATATTAACCGCGTTTCGGCCGTTTTAAGCTCCAGCCTTCTTCAGGTGGTTCACACTGGTCATGAACTGGTTTATGTCTAGATGCATTGTCTGTCTATTTCTGAGATGAGCTATTGTAATTATGGACATCATTTACATTGTTCGGATTGTTGTCCTCATCTTTATAGCCATATTAACCGCGTTTCGGCCGTTTTAAGCTCCAGCCTTCTTCAGGTGGTTCACACTGGTCATGAACTGGTTTATGTCTAGATGCATTGTCTGTCTATATTTCTGAGATGAGGTATTGTAATTATGGACATCATTTACATTGTTCGGACTGTTGTCCTCATCTTTATAGCCATATTAACCGCGTTTCGGCCGTTTTAAGCTCCAGCCTTCTTCAGGTGGTTCACACTGGTCATGAACTGGTTTATGTCTAGATGCATTGTCTGTCTATTTCTGAGATGAGGTATTGTAATTATGGACATCATTTACATTGTTCGGACTGTTGTCCTCATCTTTATAGCCATATTAACCGCGTTTCGGCCGTTTTAAGCTCCAGCCTTCTTCAGGTGGTTCACACTGGTCATGAACTGGTTTATGTCTAGATGCATTGTCTGTCTATTTCTGAGATGAGCTATTGTAATTATGGACATCATTTACATTGTTCGGATTGTTGTCCTCATCTTTATAGCCATATTAACCGCGTTTCGGCCGTTTTAAGCTCCAGCCTTCTTCAGGTGGTTCACACTGGTCATGAACTGGTTTATGTCTAGATGCATTGTCTGTCTATATTTCTGAGATGAGGTATTGTAATTATGGACATCATTTACATTGTTAGGACTGTTGTCCTCATCTTTATAGCCATATTAACCGCGTTTCGGCCGTTTTAAGCTCCAGTCTTCTTCAGGTGGTTCACACTGGTCATGAACTGGTTTATGTCTAGATGCATTGTCTGTCTATTTCTGAGATGAGGTATTGTAATTATGGACATCATTTACATTGTTCGGACTGTTGTCCTCATCTTTATAGCCATATTAACCGCGTTTCGGCCGTTTTAAGCTCCAGCCTTCTTCAGGTGGTTCACACTGGTCATGAACTGGTTTATGTCTAGATGCATTGTCTGTCTATTTCTGAGATGAGGTATTGTAATTATGGACATCATTTACATTGTTCGGACTGTTGTCCTCATCTTTATAGCCATATTAACCGCGTTTCGGCCGTTTTAAGCTCCAGCCTTCTTCAGGTGGTTCACACTGGTCATGAACTGGTTTATGTCTAGATGCATTGTCTGTCTATTTCTGAGATGAGGTATTGTAATTATGGACATCATTTACATTGTTCGGACTGTTGTCCTCATCTTTATAGCCATATTAACCGCGTTTCGGCCGTTTTAAGCTCCAGCCTTCTTCAGGTGGTTCACACTGGTCATGAACTGGTTTATGTCTAGATGAATTGTCTGTCTATTTCTGACATGAGCTATTGTAATTATGGACATCATTTACATTGTTCGGACTGTTGTCCTCATCTTTATAGCCATATTAACCGCGTTTCGGCCGTTTTAAGCTCCAGCCTTCTTCAGGTGGTTCACACTGGTCATGAACTGGTTTATGTCTAGATGCATTGTCTGTCTATATTTCTGAGATGAGGTATTGTAATTATGGACATCATTTACATTGTTCGGACTGTTGTCCTCATCTTTATAGCCATATTAACCGCGTTTCGGCCGTTTTAAGCTCCAGCCTTCTTCAGGTGGTTCACACTGGTCATGAACTGGTTTATGTCTAGATGCATTGTCTGTCTATTTCTGAGATGAGGTATTGTAATTATGGACATCATTTACATTGTTCGGACTGTTGTCCTCATCTTTATAGCCATATTAACCGCGTTTCGGCCGTTTTAAGCTCCAGCCTTCTTCAGGTGGTTCACACTGGTCATGAACTGGTTTATGTCTAGATGCATTGTCTGTCTATTTCTGAGATGAGGTATTGTAATTATGGACATCATTTACATTGTTCGGACTGTTGTCCTCATCTTTATAGCCATATTAACCGCGTTTCGGCCGTTTTAAGCTCCAGCCTTCTTCAGGTGGTTCACACTGGTCATGAACTGGTTTATGTCTAGATGCATTGTCTGTCTATTTCTGACATGAGCTATTGTAATTATGGACATCATTTACATTGTTCGGATTGTTGTCCTCATCTTTATAGCCATATTAACCGCGTTTCGGCCGTTTTAAGCTCCAGCCTTCTTCAGGTGGTTCACACTGGTCATGAACTGGTTTATGTCTAGATGCATTGTCTGTCTATATTTCTGAGATGAGGTATTGTAATTATGGACATCATTTACATTGTTCGAACTGTTGTCCCCATCTTCATTGCCATATTAAATGCCTTTCGGCCATTTTACACACCGGCCTTCTTCAGGCGATTGTGATTTCGAACTGAGCCCTTTATTTCGTGTACACGTGCAGATTGTTCTGCTTTCACGTGCCACGCATCTTACAGATGTCACAGTTATCTCCCTTTAACTCAACTCTCCAATTTTTTTCTCATCTCTGCAGTAACCGGATACTCAATTCTTTGGGTCAAGTCGCTGGATCCTACGGCCGAAACGTCGTGAATCTGGCAATAAATATGAGGAGAACTGTCCGAAAATGTAAATAATATAAATGGATGCATTGTTGATTGATTGGTTTGATTTTTTATGTCTTATCAACCCTTTGTGAGTTATTCAAAGGCGAAACATTTTTTTTAAGTATATTTATTTTTTGCGATGGAATATTTCATGAACAATTTTTGAGATAACAATTTTTTCCATATATAAGAAGAAATGGATTCATACATTTCCCATGGGTATTTCCTCGGAAATGAATCCATTGAACTCTACTGGAATTCTAACTCGACTCTCCGCGCCGTTATCCACTACACCACCTGGAGATCCTATATAAAAATGGAATGGCGCCTTGTGTACTCTTCACAGTTCTATGCTTATTTACATCATAATCACAGATTTTAGACGAATGTTTAGAAAAAGAAAGAAAGAAAAGAAAATTTAATTTCGGTTACTAACAAGAAAAGTAAAAACTTTAACAATTTCGAACAATTTGAATTGAATTATTCAATTTATATCGTAAGAAAATGATATTTTAGGGAATTGTTACCACTGAAATTAAATTTAAATTTCGGATAAAACTAAATTTATTCTGTGTTAACCCCCTCTAGGAAGTAAATTTTTGGAACTGTCGTTTCGTGGTGTCTGGCGGTGTATGTGGATGTACAGAAGACATCTAATAATCTGAGCGGCTAATTGAAGCTGACAGATAATAGATCAAAGAACCTAATATATTTTGGACGTCAGATAGCACTAATGGAGAGAAAGACGCAGAATCACCTTTCTTTATCTCCTCCTCCTCTATCGCTTTCGTTGTTTCACTCTCTTTTTCTAGCACACTTTCACTCTCGTGATCATTCTCTTCCTGCCTGTCTGCTTGTCTGTTTGTCTGTCTGTCTGTCTGTCTGTCTCTCTCACACACACATACAAACACACAAGTCAAGGAAAATCCTGATTAACACGACTAATAACTAAGCTTTTTTTTACGCCGGATATACATTTGAGATAATGGCTTCGCAGGTAATACAAAATAATAGAATGAGCGTTACAATATTTTTCAAAACAACGTTTTCGTAAATTTATAGAATTATAATTGGATAAAAGTTCAAAATTGTTTTCGCAGTCTTTTACTAAGTGTCCTGTTTTCTTCTCGCCACTGAAGAGTTTAAATCTACATTTCGAATCATTATCAGAACTGTGATGGTTACAGTAATATCGGACGTTTCCCTACAAAGAAACATTTGACATTCGCAGAGCCCCAAGCCAGTACTAGTCCTGTATGAAATTGATGAAATCTTTCTATTAAATCATTTTTTAGAAAAGTAGATGTGTCGAGCCCAGGTGCCGTTATCGTTCTTTTCAGTATTGACGGGGGCATCCTTCCTAACCTTTTATTTGGAGTAATATTAAAAGTTAAAATCTTGATTATATCATTATTTTCTCTTCGACATGTGCTATCAAGTTTAGTAGTTTCTGTTGTTGGTAGTCCTCAAGTGATGTGGTTTCTGTTATTTGGTACAGTTCTTTGTGATTCTGTAGCACCATAAAGTTCGAAGATGCGTGGTCTTCAACAAGACCAATCGGCTTCACTCAAAGCAATTTTTATCCATTGATCTTAGAATTCTTTTGCATACAGCTGAATGTTTCGATATGTCTGAGCGGATTTCGTGCCATGCAGGACATCCATATGTAAGTCTTGATACTAAAACTATTTACATTACATTCTTATAATAAGACCATTTATAATGCATTTTTATAGTAAAACCATTTACAAGGCATTCTTATAGTAAAACCATTTACTATGCTTTCTTATAATAAAACCATTTACAATGCATTCTTATAATAAAACCATTTACTATGCATTCTTACAAGAAAAATCTAAGTTAAACCATCCAAATGTAACATTCTTGTAAGCTAAATTTGCTATATAAACCATTTATAATGCATTTTTATAGTAAAACCATTTACAAGGCATTCTTATAGTAAAACCATTTACTATGCTTTCTTATAATAAAACCATTTACAATGCATTCTTATAATAAAGCCATTTACTATGCATTCTTACAAGAAAAATCTAAGTTAAACCATCCAAATGTAACATTCTTGTAAGCTAAATTTGCTATATAAACCATTTATAATGCATTTTTATAGTAAAACCATTTACAAGGCATTCTTATAGTAAAACCATTTACTATGCTTTCTTATAATAAAGCCAAATGTAACATTCTTGTAAGCTAAATTTGCTATTGGGATTCTATGAAGCTGGTAAATAAAACCCAAAGGAAAAAAAATGTTAGATTAATTTTCTGATGCCATGTTAAGTGGAGATTCTATGATTTGTGAATCGACATGGGTTTTCCTTGAATTCAGATAAAAAAAACCCCGCAGTAACCGGAAAAGTTGTAAATTGAAAGCCAGGTGCTTCAAGTTCGTGTCATCCTGATTTTTCATGAGCCATATATGTCGTTTCTATTTCTCTGTTTTTCTCACTGAAAATAAAAAAAACATACACACACAAAAGACATTTTTTATGTTCTTAACTTCCTCAACTTAAATGATTTTGGGGTTTCTTATAACGTTTCATGAAAGACTGAAATACGTTTTAGTCCTTCTTTGTTGTCTTTTTTCCTTTTTCATTTTATTTATTTTAACAGCTATATATATATATATATATATATATATATATATATATATATATATATATATCCCAAAAGTCATCCTGTACGGACAGATGGGGGGGGGGGGGTACCGCCCAACTGGAAAACCTCAGCTCCGCTTCAATGATGTCTGCAACCGAGCCATGAAGCTGGCAGTCATCGACCCCTATTGGCGTTTTTGGGTACCTTGGTTTACTAGTGAGCCAGCTAAAATGAGCTGACTCATTTTATAGTTGACCAATAGAAGAGTTAACCAATCAGAAGGCTCAAAATATTCAATTTGACGTGTATAAAGATGGTCATGTTTTTTCCGGAATATTCACTGTCAGCCTTTGATATCGAAGACTGAAGAATTACGGAACAGCTGAAGAGAAAAGTAAGGACAGCCTCCGTCTCCGTGTCATCCAGTTTCGTCTGCCCCAAGTGCCTGAGAGACTGCCACTCCAGAGTGGGACTACACAGTCACCAGATGCGATGTATCTCCATCGTCTAGCACCTACAGCGCTACTTCCGGCGAATCAGGCGGTATGTAGTCTGCAAGAAGGTCTTCCGCCAGTCTCTTACGTGCATTTAGACGTTCAATTTTCTTTGTTGGCGAATCGAGATCGCTGTTTTCGAAGATGCATTTTTTCGCCGGTGCCGGTTCTTCTAGCTGCGAGTCGACGTCTACACTGCTGTGTTCGTTGTTGATGTAGGCGTTTATAGGCCTCTTCCAAATTGTCAACCACATAAGCGGGTTCAACTCGATTTTTCCACACTCTTTACGTGCGCTCATCGGGTGCCTGGTCTCATAGTAGTGAATTCGGTTAAGTAGAGTTTGCTTGTCACCGAGCACGTGTCGCCATGGTTTTTCGTTGTATGTTCTGATACAGCGTGTTCTTCTTAGGATGCGCTCATTCTGATGGTTCACGTTGACGTACGTTTCTGTACCCTCCAAGATACACTTGGCCTCCTCTATGTGGTTTGGGGTGAACCACATCTCATCCGTGTATATTAGGGTCTTGTCTACGCAACTGCTGAACGTGAAGTTGTCCGACGCCTGGCAACGCATCTCCCACAATTCATGAGACAGTTCTTGATGGGCCTCAGTACGTAAGACTTGCCCGAGCTGCTCATGCCTGTGATGTGGAGACTGTTGATCTTTGGCGTACACGTCAAACGTGTGCTTGGTGAATTGGTCGACGTCGATTTTATGGAAGGTGCACCATTCCTCGAACATTGCCAAACTCTTCACTATAGACCAATAATAGTTCTTTTTTGTTCTTGAAAGAACTCGGTCTTAGCTCTGATTTGCTCCCATATCGGTGTCACCTTAGTTTCAACGTGACAATCCGTCGCTGCAGCGCTTATAATGTTCGTTAGGTTAGGCGTGTTTCTATGAATCGACTCCCATGCGTTTCTGTAGTGAACGTTTTCGGTATTCTTTCAGTACAACGTAATGTCTGCAAGGTCAGTGCTAGTGCACTTTTTCACCATTTTTTTTTATGAAATCGTATTTTTTGCCCTGCACTTGTGGTTTCTCTCTCTTCGATGCCTTCATCGTCAGAAGACAGCGTCTCGACGTTTTGTATCTTTCTCTCTGTTAAAGATTCTAACACGTGTCTTTGGCCCCCTCGTCTTGATGTTACCCGCGGCCACCACGTATCTCTGCAGTTAATCTTGTGTGAGGCAGTCGCACACAGTCCGTGCGAGTTGTACACTTTTTGGACGGAGACGGAATAAGGGTTGCAACATCTCGTCTTCAGTAGCTTCTTGAGGACGTTAAATGAATGGAGACATGTCGGCTGCTGACTATGCCATGTCAGCATGTGAAAGTGATCAACGTTACTGCATTTTTCTAACTTACTAGGGCGGCCTTATGATAGACTATTATGTTCGGGCAATTTTCTAATACGTTTAGTAGATACCTCTTTTGTTCATCGTCCTTTCCTCGCAGCGTCCGCTTTGCAGGGAGCTGTCCTCCTTCCTTTGGTAGCTTGATGGTGAATTCACTCGACGCCTCCCACCTGTATATCCAGGTGTAGCGTACCAGCTTCTTGCCCCCAGTCAGCTCGTCGTCGAATATCTTCTTATTGAAAGCTTCCCTATCAGCGTAGTTAGCGACGTTGTTTGTTTCTTCCATCTTTATACTTGGCTTATTTATTTCTTCTGGTGCGTCGTTTTCGGTTTTCAGACCAGTTGTGATGCTAAGCATGTGCTGGCCACTTTCTTTTATACCCTACTTGTTTACGAAGTTTCCGCTCTTAACTCCTATCGCTCTATTGTTTGGCACGTCAGCGAATATTCTTTTGGTCCTACCATGCACCAGACCCTTCGGTATCTGCCCGTGGAAGTGACGGCTATGCGGTACTATCAGAGACTGATCGTAATGTATATCAGGTCCCTCCACCGCGCCGCTATAGAGCAAGCCTTATTAGTGACCGGTACTTTTTGTGGGTGTTGAAGACTTTCGTAAAAAAATTCGATCTTTAACATGTACGTAAGCTCGAAAGTGAGGTATAGCGGCCCCGATTGGCTGTTTGGTCTTAAGATGGGCGAACGTTGATTAGAACCATATCTGGAGCATCTTCTGATGTGTAAAGAATTTTGTTTATTGCCGTCCTGTTTGCTACAACGAAGGAACCTGATGCGTATTCGAATAAATCTTTTTCGGTAGGCGATGCTGACAGGTTGCTATTTCTGGTTCTTGAAAATCGTAATTTTGGTCATAGCTATGTCTTCCTGATTAGCTGCCCTCATCCACTTTCTCGCTTCTCCCCTCTTGAAATCTGATTCTGCTTCTTTGGCTATAGCGTTCCGAATTTAGGTCCCGTAGCAACGTCCTAGGCTATCGGACATCCTCCTGATATCTCTGCTTCCATTAGGTCCGGTATGCACATCATGGCACCTGTTATGGTTAGTTGTCTTGAACGTAAATGTTTGCTAGGGTTTTGCCATATATGTGTGTATATATCTCCCTGCCGAAGTTTAACGACGTTGTCCATTTCTCTCCAGTCGTGTACGTCTTTCATTTGAACTTCTGTCTGTTTGAAGCTGTTATTTGGCTGCCCGCATTAGTCATTATGTTTAGCAAAAGTATTGAGCATCCGTATGAATATTTGTACTTCGGTAGCTTTTTCTTTTCATGGAACTGGTTTCTTAAAACCTATTGAAAAGACCCTCAGGAGCAAACAGTACAAGAGAATTTTAGTGTCTTGTCTACTCCCTTCTACTGAAAGGGTGCAAATCGACCCCACCAAGCTCATTTTTGTGCAGGATAATACTCCCTGTCACAAATTAAAATTTATGAAGGAATACTTTGATGAGAAGCAGGTGAGTGTTATGACATGGCCGCCCCAATATCCTGACCTCAACCCCATAGAAAACTTGTGGAGCATTATAAAGTACAGGCTCTCGAGAAAGCAGTTGAGCCATAAAGAGGATTTGATTGTGAATTTAATATCCGAATGGAATTCAATGCTTGGAGATGAGATTTGCCAGATCAATGCCAAAAGATCCGGTCAATGCCAAAAAGAGTTGAAAAGCTTGTTCAAAATAAAGGAGGACCCATAGATTATTAAATATTTAGGAAGGGTTTTTCTAGCAGAAAGTGTTTTGAATTTGTTCTTTGAGAAATGAACGTACACCAAGCGACCAACGAGAAAAGAGAAGGAACAATGTAAATAGAAAAATAGTGGTTAGTGTGTTAGAGGAACTCGATGTTGAAAGTTTAGGAACTTCGAAGGGACGTGTTGTCTCTCTTTAAATTCAGGACCCCACTAATTACATTAACGTTTGTTTAACAAGTCGGATGCACTGAAACATGATTAAACGTTAAAATTCTAACGAAGCAAACGTAAAAATACCAGAGTTTAATTCTTCTTGTTCTCGATATCACATTCTCTGCGGAAGCTTTAATAAAAGTGAAACATGAAGGACATAGCAAACGTTTGTTTTTTTGTTCTCTATCTTATCATGGTTCTTTTAATAAATGTGATAACTCTTCTAACATTTTTTCTTGAAAGATTAACATCCATTATTATTTTTCTTTCTTTCTTTCTTTTGGTTTCTTACTTTATTCATTTTTTTTATTCTTATAATTCCTCTACTTCATTCGTTTTCTTTTTGTTATCGCTTTTCTCTATGTTTCATTCATTTGCAGTTTTCCGCTCATTCGTTCGTTTCCTTCTTTATTCGTCTCTTTTCTTCTTCCTTTCACTTTTTTATTCTTCTAAATGTCTTTATTTCTTCGCTCTTTCTGCATTCACTGACTGTAACACCGTCCATTATTTCCCCATCTGCTTTGTTCCTTCCATTTTCTCCGAGTACATTTATTTTTCAAAGAACAAAATCAAAATGCATTTTTCGGTGAGAGAAACCCATTGTCCGCCACGAAGTCGACCTGCACGAAAACATACTCGCACACATACTCACACACATGCTCACACACATACTCACACACATACTCACACACATACTCACACACATACTCACACACATTACTCACACACATACTCACACACATACTCACACACATTACTCACACACATACTCACACACATACTCACACACACACATGCTCACACACATGCTCACACACATACTCACACACATGCTCACACACATACTCACACACATACTCACACACACACAGGTAGAAAATCATGTCCACACATATAAACGAACAAAGATAAACATGTAAAAATATACATACACTTCATCTTTCTCTCTCAAACACACACATACACAAAAACACGCACAAACACACATGCAAAAATACGCAAACACATACACATTCGATAGAGAGAGGTGGGAGAGAAAAGGGAGAAAGAGAGAAGAGGTAAAAAGAGAGAGAGAGAGAGAGAAAGAGTGACAAACATTTACGTTTCGGCATCAATTTCTAATTTCACATTTAAACAGTCCAGATTTTTGTCGCCCCAGGAAATTTTTCATTCTCAGAAAGCGAGAGAAGCCGAAAGCGGCGGCTCCAACAAGCAGCGGAGTGCGCATGCGCGGAAAAAGATCAAAAGAAGTTTTTAATTCTGGTAGTGGCGTCACGGAAATTTCAAAGGTGAATTCGTTTCGACACAAAATTGGAATAGGAAAACGGAAGAACACAGTTGAATGATTCGAGCATTCGATTTGAGGGGATGGGAACGTGTAGAGAGAGAGAGAGAGAGAGAGAGAGAGAGAGAGAGAGAGAGAGAGAGAGAAAGGCAAGGGGAGAAAGAGAAAAAGCAAGGAAAAGGTTAGTGGGAGATAAACCGAAGGAGACTAAAACTTCAATTATAACATCTCCTTACCCTCCCCCCACACACACACACGCACTCTCTCAATGGAATTGTTTTATATTTACTTGGCCCCTATTTTCTATCTGATCACGATTCTGGCCGAATCGGTTGCCAGTGTGTTCCGGTATGGCACTAGTATAATACAAGAAAAACGAAAAGGATTGATTTCAAATCTTACCGGTCTTTACTATTTCGGCGATTGGTGCTGCAGAATCTTCCGAAACAATTTGTACAATAAAGCAGTTTTTTACAGCATTATAGAAACACATTTATAACTGGAAAGAATTTAACTGAACTCAATGTAAAATATATCGCAACTACGTCTAAAACGATAAAATATTTAATACAAAATAAAACAATAGGCTAAAACTTGACGGATGAATTGACTTGTAATAATTGCCACAAGTAATGCATAGGAGAAACATCAAGGAATTTAAATAAAAGATTATATGAATACAAATGGGATATTTTACAAAATAACAGATTAAATGCATTAGTTGCTCACCGTAACGAGACTGGCTACAATTTGAATTAAAAATGCTATTCGAATTAAATGACGGAATTGTTTTAAAAGTGCTGTAATCGCAAGATCATCCATGGTAAATTTCTGTTCAGTTTCTTACATTCTTTCGCCATTCTTAAAGGATATTCTATTATAAAAACAAAAATGATGAAAAATTAAGCAAAAAGAAAAAAATCTAAATGAAATCATCTAGATTATACACCCAAAACACATATTTTTCTTTTAATTTTTCAATTTAAAATTCTCAGCGTTGCTATGTGCGGTCACATCAACGTAAACATATAAAAGTGCGATAAAGTCCTAAAGAACAAAATGCGAAACAAGAAAATATTTCTCCACTTTATCATGCTTCTTGCCCTAACATTTTTCTTGATATATAAACGAATTGATATACCGTTATCCCATAAATATTTCCATCCCGGGTATGATGATAAACTACATCCGCGTCCTGGGTAAGACGATAAACTACGTCCAACAGCAAGGGATCTGATCAGAAGGTTCTGAGGAACGTGGAACTACCTCTTAATTACTGGTGTTCACCCGGGATGATAGCACATGTTAGGGCCCCAGCTATAGGTAAATGGTTATCCCCAAATTGGGGGTCAAAACATTATGTAATACATTACTGAAAAAAGTATTACCAGCTATACATTTAAAAAAAAATTTCCAGCAATATATTTTTGAAAAAATTATTACCAGAGATACATTTTTGGAAAACAAAATATATTTCCAGCAATAAAAATCTTGTCGGCATTAAATAACCCATTGAAGTTGATAAAACAAAACAAAACCAAACAAACCTGAATTTTTTTATAGAAGATAATTAATTTGATTATTTTATTCAGGTCAGTTGGGGTAGTGTATTTGTTTATAATATTTCTAAGTGTAGATTCATTTTCACTTAGAAATATTATAAAGAAATGCACTACTCCAATAACTATAAAACTTTTAAAACAGATGACCTTATCCTCAAAATAACAACACACCCGCTAAGTCAAAATTACAATGAACGAACATTATCTCTGAGTTCAAATACCCCTTAAGGAACTGTGGTCCTGATCAAACCGAATTCATAAATAATTACATCGGTCCCACAACTACATGCATATCCAGACGCCTTACGTTGCACCGATCTGACTATAGCTCTATTAGGACTCATTTAAACACACACAAAAACGTACCAGACTCCATTCGAAACACACTAGTAGAAAACACAAACATAGTAACTTCATCCGCCTGTAAAAAAAGATTAAAAATAATGGAAGCCCTAATAATAAAAAACGCGAAAAAGGTAACACTTAACAATATTAACTACGAACAAGGCCAAAATGTAATAATCCTGTTCGGAAAATAAAACATCTGTATAACACTAAAAAACATACACACATCCCACACACTCAATTAAACTGGAAAAAAAATCATCCTTGATAATGGATAAAAGTATAGCCGAAAGCGCTTGGAATCATAGAACATTTGGACATTTTCCACACACCCTGTGTCCCAAAAAGAAAACACTTGTTCGAACACAAGAAAAATTAAATAAGAAACTTAATGGTAGTACCTTGTCTGTCATTTTTAATGAAACATGCATAAATGAAGGATTGCTGTCTAAATACACAATATATATATATATATATATATATATATATATATATGTTTGTGCGTGTATGTGCGTGTGTGTTTGTGTGTACCTGAAATGCCATCTAGTAATAATAAAACAACGAAAGAAATCAATAATATACCCGAAAAAATACTATTTAACTAAGTCTTTTGCCATTTGAAAATTCAGTTTTGACATTATTTACGTTCGTCAAAGTTCAATTTCAGTGTCATCAGTCATGTGTGCTTTTACTGTTTATTCTCAGAAAAGAAAAGTAACTTATATTTCATTTGTCCCTGGTAAATTACCTTTAAAAATACTATGAAATTGGATGAAACATTTCACTATCAAATATATTTCAATTAATTTCTTGTCCTTACATTAATTATAAAAGAAAAATTATAGCCTTACAATGAGCGGATACAAACGCTAATTTCTAGTATGAAAGTTATTTCTGAATGAAGAAAAGGAGGACTCGTCCTTTCCTGATTATATATTAAGTCTGATAAGTATTCGTACCAAGTTCTATATAAAATACTTTGAAGTGTGCAACAAACAAATAAAAAGTTCCATATTATATATAAATGGTTGCATCTTAAAAATAGTTGGAGGATGCTGATATAGTTGAAAACATTGGGTTCCACAATTCTTTTCTCTTTAATTCTTCATCAATTTTGCTACATCCAGCCTTCCATAAGTACCCCTTTGGGTCAAGAGAGAATTTTGGTTATTTGAAAACACAGGAAATGTGACTGAAGAGACTTTAGTGGAAATGTATGTCTTAAACACGATGCGACTATTATTGTCTAATTACCAGATCTGAAAACCACATAGTTTTAAGACTACAAATATTTCTCGATTATATTGTACGCACTTGAGGTCAAAATACCAGCAAAGTGTAAAAATAGGTTTTAATACCAGAAATACTTTGTAAAAAATTATTATCAACAATACATTCCTGAAGAAAAATTATTACCAGCATTACATTATTACGAGCAATTCTAAAATGTGAAATTAATTTCAACTACTATAAAGATCCTGAAATGATTCCCAATAAACACGGGTTTAAAGAAAGAACAAAACATTAATTGCTTAAAATTTACTGTGTTAAGAATATAAATTTAACAGATATACTTATCGAAAGGTCGGAACGTGTGATTCATTTTAAAAATCAGTAATTGATTTCCCGTGGCCAAATTGTTAAGGTACAAAATTGTTTCGGTTTAAAAATAGTTTCCCTGATCAAAAAAAAAAAAGGGATAAATCTTCGATTTAATTTCTTTAGTAGAATTCCCTGATCTTTAGTGGCATTAATTCCATTGTTTAATGCCTATTTAATGAATACCTACTTAAACATAACGTTTGCAGTAAATATGAAATAATGTCGGATTGTATAATAATGCCGGATTATGAAATAATGTCGGATTAGGAAATAACGTCAAATTATTAATAATGTCGAATGATTAAGTAACGTCGAATTATAAAATAATGTCGGATTATGAAATAACGTCAGATTATTAAATAATGTCGAATGATTAAGTAACGTCGAATTATAAAATAATGTCGGATTATGAAATAATGTCGGATTATAAAATAATGTCAGATTATGAAATAACGTCGGATTATTGAATAATGTTGGATTATAAAATAATATCGGATTATGAAATAATGTCGGTTATAAAATAATGTCGGATTATGAAATAACGTCGGATTATTAAATAATAACGAATTATAAAATAACCCCGGATTATAAAAGAATGTCGGATTATTAAATAATGTCGGATTATAAAATAATGTCTGATTATGATACAATGTTGGATTATGAAATAATCCCGGATTATAAAATAATATTGTATTATGAATTAACGTCGGATTATTAAATAATGTCGATTATAAAATAATGTCGGATTATGAAATAACGTCGGAGTATAAAATAATGTGGGATTATAAAATAATTTCGGATTATGAAATAACATCGGATTATTAAATAATGTCGAATTATAAAGTAACGTCGGATTATAAATGAACGTCGGATTATGAAATGATGTCGAATTATATATAGAATAATGTCAGATTATGAAATAATGTTGCATTATGAAATAATGCCGGATTATAAAATAATGTCGGATTATGAAATAACGTCGGATTATAAAATAATGCGGGATTATAAAATAATGTGCTATTATAAAATAATGTCGGATTATGAAATAATGTTGGATTATGAAATAATACCGGATTATAAAATATTGTCGGATTATGAAATAACGTCAGATTATGAAATAATGTCGATTATAAAATAATGTCGGATTAAAAGATTACGATATATATGAATAAACATATAGAAATTTGTAAATCCATGCAATTTTTTCGACAAGATTATTTACTGGGCGAAATATTCCGCATTTTTTCATTTCGTATTTTTCTCATACATTCTTGGGTTTACAAATAGATCTGTAAAACTGTAGTGGTTGTCTATTTGATCATTTTCGTGTTGCAACCATTAACATCATTTCAGCTTTTAGATTTGTTTATTCAGCATGTGAAAATCAACACCGAAGTTCTTTTTACATCAACTGGAAGACACAGGACGAAGATACAGAATGTACAATAAATTATCTTTACAATTTTAAACCTTCGTAAAAAATAAATAAAGGAAGATAACTGTACAGATAAAAAAAAAAAAATTCTTATTTATAACACATCAGAAGTCTTCCACATGGACTCCATTAGTTGCGTGCAACACATCGTGATGCTGCTTAATTTCTTTTTATCTGCACGACATTTCCTGTTACCTTAAACTTCTTTTGCCAGACACGGATGCTAACACGACTTGGTGTTTCGTTTTCATACTTTGTAGTTCAATTCTGCTGGACTTGAGTGTTCGATTCGGTTCTCATGAACCTGGATACACGTTGCGCTTTTTCTTGCGATGTTGTCAATTTCATTGAGAACTAGGAATCAATAATAAGCATTTCAACATTTACTTGAAAAGACAAACGACTATGAATTAAAAATAAAGAACAAACTATAAATACATTAAAACTTCTTTAAAACACAAAGCAGTGGATGGATTGATCTTGAATCTAATGGATGCATTTGTTGCACAGATAATATACGGACACCCTTTATTTATACACAATTTCGGATAAATTGAGTTTGTACGTATCTCATTCCAGTCGAATCCATTACCTTCACTTACGTGCTAATACCCTTGGGAAAGGTATGAATCCTCTTCTACCCCCCATCTATGGTTAAATAGAAGGACAGACTGGCTTCTCTAGCCTTGAATGGCAACTAGTCTACTGCAAAAAGTAATGGCAACCTACTGCGGGAAAAATCTGTCTCGCCAGTCATGTATCGAAAGATACATGATCGCCTACGCATGCCACATGACTGACTGACGTATCTCCTAGTTCGATCGAGTGTCGGGATAATATGTATTTTTTTAAACTGATTAGGGAACAGGAAAGGATTTTTCTGAAAATAAATAGACATAATATGTCTACATTATTCAGTCAAACATAATTCAATGAATATATATATATATATATATATATATATATATATATATATATATATATATATATATATATATATATATATGTATATACATACACGAGTTATGGGGCCACATGTTGGGAGTCATATGATCGTAAAAATTCTCTCATAACCAATCCTGGGTTACAATGGCTTTGTGAAAAGGTGCAGAGTCTTGTTGAAAGACATATGGCCTTCCATTGCATACTTTATTTATCCAGGGCTTAACAACCGTTTTAAGAACATTAATGTATCCAGCAGCATTGACCCTAAGACCTTGTGGGAAAATGTAAGGTGGCATGACATGACCTTCACTGCTCACAACTCCTAAAACCATCACAGTAGCCGGATATTTGGTGTTCATCATCCTGCGTACTTCAGAAGGAGATGCGCATAGCCAGCTGTCATTTCGTCTGTTTCTTTTCTGGTGAAAAGTTTTTTTTCGTCAGAGAAAAACCAAAGCATGCCATATTCGTTTCACTTTGTTCAGCAACCATTTTGAAGGCATGAAACGGTTTCTCTGTGTCTTCGCTGATATGAATTGGCCTTTCCTCATTACATATGACATATATCGAATGTCCTGATGTACCGCAGTTCTGATAGTCCACTCTGATACATGGAGTTCTTTGGCGATGGACCTCATTCATCTTCCGGGGTTCTCATCGATGATGTTTTGAACATTCCGTATAAATTCTGGTGTTCTCACGGTATCAGAGTGCGGTGAATGCTTTTTTCTTTTTGCTACAGGGGAAACATTGCCATCACATCCCTCCAGCTCCAACTGAACCTTATGAACAAATGATCTGGCAACATGTAAGAAATTACTGATTTTTAAATCACAATGTTTTGCAGCTAAAGCAACAATGACTGCATGTCTTTTCATTTCTTGGGTTAACATCTTCCTCTGACAGGGTTATCTGAAATAAAATAAAAAACAATATTATAAATGATTTGGGTGTGTAGTGTAATTTAAAACAATGTCCGTAAATAGCACTCTCACCCTGTATATATATTATTATCAATTTGTTTTTGAATGTGTATACATTTTTCTATAAATTCAAAACATTTCAATTGCTCCTTTTACGGCGTTATGCAGAGTTCTAGATTTCAAAATTAATTATTCGAAATTCACGTATTTTTGCACACTATAAGGGAGTTATTTTTTTCAATTTTTTATTTATTAATTTTTTCTTACACACACACACACACACACACACACACACACACACATATATATATATATATATATATATATATATATATATATATATATACACGTGTATATATATATATATATATATATATATATATATATATATATATATATATATATATATATATATATATATATACACGGATAGAAAGACAGAAAACAACCGCGCCTAAAAGGTATAGAAAACAAAATTGGGCTCAGTACAAAATCAAATCAAAATCGATTATGTAGAACGAAGATATTTAAGAAAAGGCTAAAATACTCACCAACATCATAACATGGGTTTCGACCGTTAGGTCTTCTCAGGCAAGTGGAAAGCTGTACAAGCGAAAGAAAACTGCTATAATGTAACATAACACCGGAAACGAAAGGGTAAAAGTATGAGGATAGGGGATAGGGAGAGAGGAAAATAAAATTGTAAGTGAGGAAAAGAGAACAAAAAAAGGGGGAAAAAGGGGGGGGGGTGAAAAAATGAATTATTGGTGTATTCATTTTTATTGATGTTTATATTCCTAATAACTTGTCTAATTTGTTCATCAACAATGTAATTGGGAAAGTCATCATTAATGAGGGTTTGTTTATTATTTTTTAATTCAGTGGAGAAAATCATCCTTGTTGAAGAATTTGATATTGCACGGTTTCTTAAGTTTCGTATAATAGTCATTTTGTAATAGGACATTGACTTTTACAGTTGAGAGTACACGTGTTTATACTAGATTTCTTTTATGAGGCGAGGTAATAAATGTTTTAAAATTATTATTGCTTTGAATACATCAAGAAACGAGATGTTTTGTCCTTGTTAATTTCATATATGAACATTAGTACGGAGTTTTTCGAAAGTTTTCTGGTAGTTCATGTATTTCATCTATGTCTTTGATATCTTAGGTAAATGGAGGGTTTCTTGTCGTATTAAGTATGTTATTTTCTAAATTAGTCATTTATAAATTGCTAAATTGCTAAATGTTGGCCCAAGAAGAGAACCCATAGAGAAACCATCGCATTCTACGTATATATTATTTTAGGAGGCATCAAATTTTTAATGGAGGGAGAGATGGATTATTGTAGATATAGTTTATGATTATATCTATTGTTTCCCTTTGTAATTAGTTGATGAAGAACTTTAATTAGTTGGTAAACAGGAGTGGGGATTTGAGATATGATAGGTTGGAGGGGGAAGTAAGGTTTATGTATTTTAACAGATGTACAAGATTTATGATCACAAAAATAATATATACATACAATGCGATTGTGTCTCAATGGGTTCTGTTCTTGGGTCAACATTTAGCGACTTCCACATGACTAATTTAGAAAATAATTTACTTAATACCACAAGAAACTTCGTTTACCTAAGATATAGGGATGACCTTCTCATTTTGGTCAAAGACATAAACGAAATACACGAACTATAATGTCCGCGTGAGGGGTGCGTACACACACACACACACACACACACACACACACACACACACACACACACATATATATATATATATATATATATATATATATATATATATATATATATATATATATATATATATATATATATATATATATATATAACGTGTGAAAGAGTATTTTTTAAAATATTAGGTCGAATAGAGGGAGAGATGGATTATTGTAGATATTCTTTATGATTATATATATTCTTTCCCTGACTGGGACGCATTGGAAAATAAACTTTCAACGCCGAGTGACACTATTGTTTCATTATTGTTTTGATTTTTGATTTTGTTTTTCAAATTTGATTAGTTCATATCTTGACTTTATACTATATTTATTCGAAATGTATAGCGTAATTAGTTGACGAATAACTTTAATTACTTGGTAAACAGGAGTGTGGGGATTTGAGATATGATATGTTGGAGAGGGAAGTAAGGTTTATGTATTTTTATAGTTCCTTACATATATCCCGGTGTGTAGTCGCCAATTATTTTTGGAAATTTTAAGATATCCAGTCCTGTGTTATTAGCTTTGATGTGTTTGTTGATTTTGTTAATCGTTAATCGTATTTTTGCCGACATTTTTTCCCCCTTTTTTTGTTCTCTTTTCCTCACTTACAATTTTATTTTCCTCTCTCCCTATCCCCTATCCTCATACTTTTACCCTTATGGACGTCAAGAATTTGTTCCATCTTTGAGTAAAGTCCGATTTATTTAATATGACTAAGATATTGCTTTTATACGCTTAACTATTATATTGTTGTCATTATGTAGATCTTTAGACGCAATTTTTTGTTGTTTTGATAGAAGTCTGGGCAAGTTTTTCCTCTGTCATGCCTATCTTTCACCGCTTCAGCCTTGAGTAGGTCCCGGATTTCTGGTTTTGTATTCATCAGTTGTTGCTCCTCAAATTTTTGTATGTTTTGGTACAGCATTTCTATCTGAGACTTCTTATCCAGTCTATTATATTTTTTGTACAAGTTACATTTGGGTCCGAGATTGAGTAATTCATTTTGATGGTTTGTTAGTTCAGATGAATGACTTCAAGATGGATGATAAAATGTCTCTTTCGCCATATTATACTCTGTGAATTTCTGAAATGCCTCTGCTTCGGAACTGCAATAAAACTGCAATAAAAAACATTCCGAAGTGTCCGAGATTGAGTAATTCTTTTTGATGGCTTGTTAGTTCGAATGAATGCCTTCAAGATGGATGATAAAATGTCTCTTTCGCCATATTATACTCTGTGAATTTCTGAAATGCCTCTGCTTCGGAACTGCAATAAAACTGCAATAAAAAACATTCCGAAGTGTCCGAGATTGAGTAATTCTTTTTGAAGGCTTGTTAGTTCGAATGAATGCCTTCAAGATGGATGATAAAATGTCTCTTTCGCCATATTATACTCTGTGAATTTCTGAAATGCCTCTGCTTCGGAACTGCAATAAAACTGCAATAAAAAACATTCCGAAGTGTCCGAGATTGAGTAATTCTTTTTGATGGCTTGTTAGTTCGAATGAATGCCTTCAAGATGGATGATAAAATGTCTCTTTCGCCATATTATACTCTGTGAATTTCTGAAATGCCTCTGCTTCGGAACTGCAATAAAACTGCAATAAAAAACATTCCGAAGTGTCCGAGATTGAGTAATTCTTTTTGATGGCTTGTTAGTTCGAATGAATGCCTTCAAGATGGATGATAAAATGTCTCTTTCGCCGTATTATACTCTGTGAATTTCTGAAATGCCTCTGCTTCGGAACTGCAATAAAACTGCAATAAAAAACATTCCGAAGTGTCCGAGATTGAGTAATTCTTTTTGATGGCTTGTTAGTTCGAATGAATGCCTTCAAGATGGATGATAAAATGTCTCTTTCGCCATATTATACTCTGTGAATTTCTGAAATGCCTCTGCTTCGGAACTGCAATAAAACTGCAATAAAAAACATTCCGAAGTGTCCGAGATTGAGTAATTCTTTTTGATGGCTTGTTAGTTCGAATGAATGCCTTCAAGATGGATGTTCTCTTTCATCATATTATACTCTGTGAATTTTGGAAATGCGTATGCGAAGGTTTATTTGGATCGGGCACCAGCTCCTCGAACGGTCAAAAAGTGGTTTGGCAGATTTCGTCAGGGTGATTTTGACCTAAACGTTCAACCACTCTCTGGCGATCTTCCGACGTCGATGAATACGCTTTGCTTGCCATCGTATAGAATAAACCGAAGATTTCGACGGAAGAGATTGCTAAGAGTTTGAAAAGCGCTATCTCAACTGCCTTTCCCTATTTGAAAAGAATTTGGTTCAGGAAAAACGGCCGATTTTTGGCAAATCGAAAAGTTGTCACTTTCCACCATACTAACGCAAGATTCCGTGTTTCAAAACAGACCATGCAGAAGCGTAAAGATTTGGAATGGGAAACCACCCAACACCCACTGTATTCTCCTGACTTGGCTCATTCACATTTCTATTTATTCCGGTCTCTACAGAACAATTTCAATGATAAAAAATTAACTTTTTACAATCTATCGAAAATTATCACACAATCTTGAAACAAAAACACGAAGGTTCTTATGAAAATTGCACCAAGAAGATGGAAAAAATTATTTTGTGAGTGTGCTATATTTTGTTTTGAATTTTCTAATCGGGCAAGAAGTTCTGCAAAGACCTAATATTTCAGCATTCTTTCTTGGTTTCTAAATCTTTGATTCTTCTCGACATTTTGAACCGAAAACTGTATTCACTCTACCGAGGTAGACAGTTCTTATTATGGTTTTCAGTCTTAGAGGATATTATATATCAATCAATGTTTTCAAAACTCTTATTTACCGTTGTATTGCTTGTCCTTTTCTCGCGCCGAACCAAAGAATTCCACCACTAAAAAAGATTGAACTTACTACGAACAGGGTACCTGGAATTGTTTAACGAAAGCTTTAATTTGTTTGTCTTTTGCGGCTTCTAACTCTGAAATTCTAAATATTTGCTGATATTCTTTATTTTCAGTTATTGTGTGTGTCGGTGTTTTAACAAAAGGCAATGTCAATACATCAAAATAAGATGAGAAAGAAGGAAGAATTATGCCAGTATATTTTATCTGGGAAAATGCTTTTAAATTGGGGGTGCCAATATTAATCACTTCACCCCGAGCAAGGCGATAAACCCACTAAGACGCAAGTATTCAGTGAGTGAAAGTGAATGAGAAGACATTAGCGATGAGAAAGAACACATTTCAGAAAGACAGAAGATTGATGTTGAAGTCAAATTTCAGAAGAAAAGAGGTGCCAAGAAACAAGAAAGTGTAAGAGCGTTTAACAGGCGAGGAGTGTGAGAAAATAAACTATTACAATAGAAGTTAGGGTTACATCCAGCTATTTTAATAGTGTTGAGTCTTGACTCAATGTTGAATCTCGCCTATTGCATGGAATAATAATGCAACACAAAATGTACTTAGAACAAGAATGTATTATAACAAGAAAGGGTACACAATAAGTACATATAGTATTTCTGTATATTTCTGGGAAGACGATCCTGGAGAATGTGTTGACTAGTCGCAGTCGATCAGAGTCTCTAGTTGGATCTCGTGATTCTTTCTTCCTCGTCTTCCGGTATCAACCATTATTTATATAGTTGGTAGTCACCTATGCAGATTAGGTGGATCCCACCACAACAAATAGTAAAACCTAATTGCCAATCTAGTAAATCGTTTAATTTCATGCTGTAGATGTGCCAATCAGGATAAATCATTAGAACAATTGCTATGTACTTACTTATAGAAAAGGCAGAAGTTGGGGGCGGTATGAATGTGAATCAAGCCGAGATACCAGGTCAGGACCAATAACTTTACTGACCCTTCTTTGCATTTTGTCGAGAATCCCGGCATATGTTTCAGGAGCACATGGCCAGATATGGCAGCAATATTTAATGCACTATAGAATGGTAGATTTATAAATGCACAAGATAGATTCAAGTGAGTGAAATTAGCTGAAGAGATAGAGAGGGATAGTGAGAAACAGACAGAGAGTAAAAAATCAAGGGAAAGACGTAAAAGAACGAAAAAGAAGTTAAAAACGAGTAAAAAGATGGTTGGTTTTGTTTAGCGGCATATCAACCTCTACGGCTTATTTAATGCCGAAATCTAAATATCTCGAACACAATTTTATGGCTTCAACGAAAGATAAAATATATTATTGGTCATTTTACTATAACATATATTGTTGGTAATTCTACGGAAAATATATATTGTAGGTAATTTCTTATATAAAAATGTATTGCAGGTATTTTTAATATTAAAATGTATTTTTACACCCTCATAGAGTTTTGTATAGGTTTTGGAGTTCACTATTTGCCCATAGCTGGGACCCTTGTTTGATTTAAATATTTGTAGGATATTACTTGGCTTAATTTTATGAAAGTTCTTTGCTGTTGGTTGCTTCGTATTATTTTAAACGGACGTGCGTACTATTGGTAATTTTTATAAAAACTATTTTTATACTTCCATAGTATTTTGTTTCTGTTTGGGGGTTCACTATTTGCCCATAGCTGGGATTTAATAGATGCTACCACTCCGTGTCAGGGTTAACCTGGGAGCAACAGAAATTAAGATGTGGTTTCACTCTCAAAACCTCCAATCTCCCGATCAGTGGCCTTGCTGCTGGATGTAGTTTATCGTCATAACCAGGACTCGAAAACGAAAAAATAGTTTGCCGATAAGTAAAGGTTCACAAAGGACGGAAAATCTATATGAGAGTGAATTAAAAAACAAAAAAAAAACCCACCTGAAAATACATTAACATCTGCCTGAAATCATCGATCACGCTGTTGTAAGCATTGGCCTTCTCAGTATTTCTGTGTTCTTGCGAATTTTGGTCGTTAGGAGCAGAATCATATTTATTGGAAATTTGGCGCTACAGAATGATCCAAGTTATTTTCTACATAGACAACGTCAAAAATGACGCCGTGCAAGTCTATCAAACAAGAAAGATAAAGAAACTGAATATAATATAGGCTATGATATAGGTATTTTTGCCCAATACCGCAAACTGCTACAAACCAAATCATTATGCTAAGACTTCGAGTCGTGTTCTTAAATAGATTTAACGAAACTTTCATATTCATCACACCAAACTTATTCAGAAATATGTAAACTGTCAGCTGAGTATAACCGCTTTCAAAGATTAATGGTTAAAAATGGCTTTGAGCAAGCGAAGACGATAGGTCTTCAGCGAAGACCACCCATCTTTGAACTTTGTGGACTGGAGCTACAGAGCCGCAAACAAAGATCTGTACCAAATAACAAAACCACATCACGTGAAGATTTTCAAAACCAGCAGCAACTCGAAAAGAATACAATAACTTTGTACGGAGTTATAAATCTGAGTAAATAATTATAAACCACACTAACATTTATATATACAAAAAATAATCATAAAAACAAGAAACAGCAAAACGTGGAAACAACAAATCGAGTATTATTTCTTATCTGGTTGTTATGTGGGGTTGGAGACACAACAGGCAGTAATACTGAGTAAAATTGTGAATTTGCAGTTAAATGTAGATTAAATATGGCAGAAGGATAAGATAAGAAATAAGTAAAGTGTACACAGTCATTCTCATAAGATTTTTTCATAGATGTGTTTAATGAATGTCTAGATAATTTAGTCGGACCTTTCGGCCGGTAAATGTTGTTTATAAACAGAGCGTTTACTTAAATATTTGTGTCTATATGAATAACGTATAACAATAAAATATATTAAAATAGTTGTCGGTCTTTGTCGGTTTCGTAGTGTATATATATATATATATATATATATATATATATATATGTGTGTGTGTGTGTGTGTGTGTGTGTGTGCGTGTGTGTATGTGTGTGTGTGTGCGTGTGTGTTTTGAACAATAAAAATTATTAAAAACTTAAGATCTTCAGACACACTGGCTTGTATATTAATATTCTTTCGTTTTTATTATTTAAGTTAGATTCCGCGACTAGTTTCGGCCAACATGGCCATCAACAGGAGAAAAAAAAATTCTGCTTAGTAGCAGTGAATTACAGGAATGAATGATTTGATGGAAAAAATTAACTTTTGTCTGTAGTTTTCATTTGTTCTTTTTATTTTTTTAACATGAATTTTGGTCAGACCTTGTGTTGGTCAAACAGTCTCTTTTAAGTTGTTATTTAAGATAAGAGGTGCATGGATTCATGCTGCTCTGAATTCCCTTGGTCATTTTGGCATTTTTATTGGTTCCTGGAAAGAGGATGTGTCTCTGTTAAGTTCGTGTGTTATTTGGTTCTTAGGGAGTGAGTGAGTATGATGTGTGTAAGTGTATATAGTCGTGTGGGTGTGTGTATAAGTGTGAGGCCTCAAAACCTTCGCAAGCATGTCTGTCTTGTGTGGGTGAGAATTGTGGGTAGGTCCTGATTTGTGGGGTTATATATATATATATATATATATATATATATATATATATATATATATATATATATATATATATATGATGAATACGATCTGTAGCGGAGGAGTAATTCTGAGTAAATAATTATTGTTATGGGTCCTTACCTATAACGACAGAATGAACTCTTCCTGACACTATAAATACTACGCCTCTCAAGAGAGACGGAATCGAGTCGAGCCAATAGTAGTTCACTCCAAACCAGACTGACAGTCATACTAACACCTTCCACATCTTGTATTATTATTCTGTGTAATATATCTTTGTTATTTCTACTCTTGCGTTCGTGTTGTTCTTCCTTGATCCTAACCTTGAACCATAACAGTGGCGTCGGGGATATTGAAGAAACGAAGTTCTACGCGAAGAATATAAAAAAAAAATCTTTGTGCTATCGGTCGTCCATAACAGTGGCGACGAGGATATTGAAAAAACGAAGTTCTACGCGGAGAATCTAAAAAAAACAAACCTTTTTGCTATCGATCGTCCATAACAGAGGCGACGGAGGTATTGAGAAAAGAAAACAAGTTCTACGCGAGAAAAAAAAAGATTTTAAAAAAATATATTTTTTGGACACCAACCTTAGCTGTGGTAACGAAGACACGAATTTTACCTGTCAGCCAGAACAGAATCGAATTCTACGCAGGAAAATTTTTTCGTACTAAGGTTCCAGAACAACAGGCGACAAAGACCTGAAGTCTACACTGAGAAAAAAGGAAATATCGTTACACAAAATTACGGTGTAAACATGGGAGACTTTAAGGCAACAATATTGGAACTAATGAAAATGCAATTCGAGCAGCAACAAAAAAAATGAGGAAAGACAGACTAGGCTCGAAGAAAAACAATTAGACATTCAACAGAAAAACGTAGAGAAGAACTCGAACTACAAGAATTACTACTACGGGCAGTAACAAATGAAGGACAACATTCTGGAAATGAAGCTGCATTCTCGCAAAATGCTATATGGAGCTCTATCAAAGACTTCACTTATGCTTAGGACGAAGACAAAACCTTCGCGGCTTCAGAAGATATGAAGATTCATATGAGTTTGATTGCGGGAATTGGTCAGACGCGAAAAATGTACGTCTACTACTGAGGAAACTAGGGTCAAGCGAATACACTAAATTCGTAGACTACATCCTACCGAGGAAAACGAATGAGTTGACTTTCAAGGAAGCCGTGAAACTTTTAACGGAATTATTTAGTCCGAACACTTCACTATTCCACAAAAGGTGGAAATGCTTAAATTTGACAAAAAAGGATAGAGAAGACTATATAACATTCGCTTCTGTAGTAAACAAACACTGCGATGACTTTAAGTTATCTGAACTCAGCCCGGACAATTTTTAATGTTTGATATTTGTCCAAGGCCTGGTTTCGACTATAGATGCGGAGATCAGACGGAGAATTCTAACAAAACTTGAGAGTGAACCAGAATTGACGCTACAAAAATTGGCTGAGGTCTGTCAGAGATGTATAAGCGTAAAAAAGGACTCGAAAGATATAGAATAGTCTGGCGTCGCTCACATATGAAAAGTACAACGACAAACACGTTTTTCTCCCTCCTCAAAAACAAGCCAAACAAATTATTTTACTACAAAAAGGCAAATGAAATCCCAGAAGAAACTACCACCCAGTCCATGCTATCGCCGTGGGAATTTGCATTGGTACAAAGATTGTCCATACCGCTATAAGACTTGTCTGTCGTGCAATAAATTGGGACATAAAAGTTCGCACTGTAGAACAAAGAAAGAAAACAAAAGCCGAGCAAGGCTCACTAGAACTGACCAAGCGGACAGGATAAATATACGAAAATACGTACAAGTAGAAATGTTAAACAAAAAAATCAGTTTACAATTAGATTCTGGATCAGATATAAACATTATTAGCTTACAGACGTGGAAGAATCGACCATGTTGAGAACCCCCAAAAAACAGATCGGTAACAGGAAGAAAAATCAAATTTGTGTGGGCGATTATCAAAAATGTGACGTTCAACGGGATGACCAAGAAATTAAAGATGTATGTTCTAAAAAATACGGAAAATTTATTTGGAACTGACTGGATGCAGAAATTTGACCTCTGGGAGTTACCGATAAATACGTTCTGCCAAAAAGTGGAAAGGTTATCGACCGAGGCAGAGAAATTGAAGGAGAAATTAAAGGAGAGTTTCCCCGGCGTATTTTCAGCCGGCCTCGGGAGGTGTAAAAAATTGCGGACAAAATCGAACTAAAAGAAAATGTACAACCCATTTTCAAGAAGAAAAGAAATGTACCTTTCGCATCATTAGAAAAAATAGACGAAGAGTTGGAATATATTCAATGGGCCGCACCTACGGTTTACGTGAAAAAGAAATCGGGTGAGATATGAGTATGCGCTGATTTCTCGACGGGATTGAAGGATTATCACTATCCTCTCCCTAGTCCAGAGGAAGTTTTCACAAAGTTGAACGGAGGAAGCATACCTACAAGTACCAGTAGATGAGGAAAGCTCGAGGTTGTTGTGCATAAACACACATAAAGGGTTATATAAGTTCCAGAGATTACCATTCGGAATCAATGTTGCGCTGGCGATATTTCAGCAAATAATGGACACTATGCTAGGCGAACTGGATTTCACGATCGCATACCTTGATGACATCCTGATAAATATCAAAAATATTTAACAACACTGGGAACACGTTCAAGAGGTTTTCAGGCAGATACAAAACTACGGTTTTAAGGTAAAGGAAAATAACTGTGACCTCTTTATGAAGGAGATAAAATATCTGGGCCATATTATTGACGAAGAAGGAAGAAGACCAGACCCAGAAAGGGCCACGACAATAAAAAAATGCTGGCTCCGAAAAATTTAGCAGAATTACAAAGCTTCTTGGGCTTAGTAAATTATTTTCAAGAATTTATGCTTAACATGCACAAATTACGCTCACCCCTAAACGAACTGTTGAAGAAGAAAAAGTTTGGGAATGGTCATAGGAATGTCAGAAAACTTTCGAAAAAATCATTAAGACTCTAACAGCAGATTTATTTTTAGCGCATTATGACCCAAAATTGGAAATAATAGTCGCGAGTGACGCGAGTGCCTATGGTGTTGGGGCATGTATACTTCATAAAATGCAGTCTTTCTTTTATATTTTTTTTTATAGATGTGTGCAGTGAATGTCCAGATAACTTTGTTGGAAAAAATACAGTGTCTAAGGCTTTGTTACGTCGTACTTTTTTTGAGTGCTAAAGATAAATCCTACTATTATGGACTGAAAAAGAAAAGGAGACGAAATTCTTGTTGAAGTACGCGTTAACGACCTGTTCGTTTGAACTGCTTGTCCGATAGTAAGAATGTTTGTATATGTATAGGAGAAAAGCGGGGTCGGTTATCATTGGTTTATAATGAGTGAATTAATGATAATTATAACTGTTATAATTATTTTGTTATAATTATTTTTGACACTGTAATATATATTTTTTATTTTTCTTATGAACACGTAGACTTAATAAGGATTTTGAGATTCGACACTACTTCAAATACAAAGTTTAGGAATGAAACCAGTATCAGTACTAAAAAGAGCGATAACAGTGGACTTCAGAAACTTATTTTCCTAAAAGTAATTGCTTTAAGATTTTGTAAACTTCAACCGAAATTAATACTGGCTGTTCGGTCAATGAATACCAATTTTTTCCTATATGGAAACGACAAATATTATAATTATGATAACCAGGAAGATAAATATGAAAATGTATGGACACGTCATAAGAGGCAATAATCTTTCTATTGCCATTGTACAAGGCACAACAATAGGGTAAAGTGAAGAGGTTGGCAGAGCGAAAATGGTCTGACAACGACGCTGAGTAGTCTGGAGCATAATTCCCAGAGACACAGACATTGGCACGGAACCATGGCAGGATTATGACCTTTTGCGACCCCTAGCCTAATGAAATCCTATACGGCTTCAGGCAGAGATAAGCTTTAGTTCGCTCGCAACCGACTTCAATATTTTTACTGGTGATATATTTTAGCGACATTTACAGAGCTTGAAGTAAACAATTATTTACATGAACTAGAATAACTATCATTTTTGTTGGTCAATAAAAAATAATAATAATAAAGAATTACCACCATTTTACTATTTACTGCAAACCAAATTAGCACATATTTCAACACGAGCTTAGTAAAAAAAAAAATCATAATCAGCATTAAAACTATAAAACAAACAAAGTAAATATGAGGTTGTCATATTGATATCATTGGGTAGACAAAGGTACGCAGGTGTAGTCTAAAAGAAAGCTCTATTCAACTGAGAATACAAGGTTCGCGTATAGTGTCCTTTTATAGTCCCAGTAAACAGAAATATCTCTCTCAAAGAGAAGAGTAACAAAACAAAAGGAGACCACACTTAATTATTCATAATCATTTCAGTTGATGAAACTGTTTATAACTTACAACATCTAGACAATTACAATCACTGCTTTATAAAAATGTCTAACGTTTAAACATTATCAGCTAAACTCAAACATGTTTTCTGCTTGAAACACAATGACACAAACTAAAATATTATTTTCCTTCCTTCAAATAAATATAAGTTTGTCATATTGATATCATTTCAGTTATAACATCTAGAAAATTAAAAGCAATGCTTTATCAAAGCTTAAGGGGTACAAATCTGTGGCCTATTCTAGGCTAAAAGATTATCCGACCCTTCTCACAACAGAGGCATATGGAGGTAACTGCTCCAGTCTTCAGCTGCGCAACGATCCTACGACCACATGCATTCATGTGAATGAAAGTCATGAGTTTGATGTAGTTTATTAGATAACAGTTTAAAGAATTTATACTTTAAATTTTAACTGTACAATATTACACCCAAAACATAAACATCTTTTACTTAATTGAATATCTATCGTAAAAATAGTGTTATTTTGAACTGTTTATTTAATGCATCAGAGTTTACTTTTCTATAGAAACCTAAAAATATTTATGATTTAACGTGGTAGTAATTACAATAGTTTCAATTTACGTAAAGTTCACCGAAGCGTAACTTATCAACGGAGTAAAAGAAAAGATATCATAATGTATCGTTATGGGTTTGAAATGCTCTCTTTTAATCATCAGAGAACCTTTTTTGCCTTCCATTAATATGGCTGATGTTAGATTCCAGGAGAGTGACTCATTGTGTCTTCTTAAGCAAACATCCAGGAGGGTGACTCAGTTGTGCTTTGTCATGCTAACATTTCTCAGTGACACAAGTGGTACGGTTATATTGAATCAATTGCTAGGTCTAGTCCTAGGAAAGTTGGTTCACTGTATCGTTCAAGAATCACTGTGTCGTTCAGAATTAATCCTATACAATTATAAGTCCGCCATTCATTTTTACGGTTTATCTATCTTTTGTAAGTTTAAAGCCAGGAAATATTTTTTTAGATTGTAAGAATTTATTTTTTTGGAGATAATATTGATTTATTGATAGAAATCCTATTAATTAACATATGGGGGGGGGGAGAAGAGATGAATTCATACCTTTCCCAAGGATATTTGCGCGCAAGGGTACATAACGAACCCAACTGGAATCGAAACTTGGTTCTTCGATTTCTAATTCCGAGCCGTCACCCATTACACCAGCCTCATATCCAATGTGGTAATTGTAAATTATTGTAAATATTCATTGGGGTTTCATTTTTAAATGTTGTTATTTTTATTCCCCCACTCGCCATAGACAAATTGTACTTATCGAACGTTTTAAGACTACATAGGAACCCTGAGGTATTACCGTGGCTATAGTAAGTAATGGTAAGTAAGAATGTGCTGTTTGGGTGCAAGGGATACTGCGGTAATTTTTGGTCAGTAAACGTAGCTAACTAAATTTAAGATAAGACAGATTGACGACCAACCTTATCGTACCATCTTTTGGCCTTTTACCATATTTTTGTATTGTTCAAAATAAATACCCCCACTTTACGAATTTAAGCGAAGTACTATATTGGCAGATAGGTCTCATCAGCTTTCAGTTAAAATGGCTGGATATAACTTTAAGTTCTATGGTAACATATTCTTCTATCGCATTTCTCACTTCGGGAAATCTCTTTCGGTTTCTTGATTTCCAATTAACTTTCATCTTCAAAAATTTAAATGCCATATCTACGGCCATTATCTGTCTAACTTGAATTCTCTTCTTTTATTGTCGCCCCTTTATAATTTTTAAAAAAATTTTTTTTTTCTCAGACTCTTTCACTCTCAGGAATACCTTGCATCATAGTGATTTTTCACCTTGCTTGGGAAAATCTCTTTTTAAAAACTTATAGTTAAATGTATACCAGATTGAAAAACTCATTAGCGACGTGTTTCGTAAGCAAAAAACTACTTCAAACATGTTTAAACAATTTCGATACAGCTTAAAGAGAAATGAGAATGTTCAAATTTGGAACATGCTTTCTAAAATTTCTTTAGGTTGTATGTACATGCAATTATATATATATATATATGTGTGTGTGTGTGTGTGTGTGTGTGTGTGTGAGTGTGTATGTGTGTGTGTATGTGTGTGCATGCGTGTGTGTGTGTGTTTCTCTGTGTGAGTTTTAAACATAGTTTTAAATTTTGCTATATTTATGGGTAAAAGTGCATATATATTTATAAATGTGTGTGTAAACATATATATATATTTATAAATGTGTGTATATATATATATATATATATATATATATTTATATATATATATATATATATATATGAAAGTGCATATATATGTAAAATGTGCACATATATATATAAAAGTGGTATATATATATATATATATATATATATATATATATATATATATATATGAAGAAATATAGTCTTAAAGTGTGCTATATTTATGGGATAAAGTGCTCAATATCAGAGATAGAGCGTGTGTAAATATAAAAGTGAACATAGAAGTCTGTTTCATGCTTGTGCAATCGTCAGGCAAGTTGCCTGACGATTGCACTAGCATGAAACAGACTGTCGCCTCTAAGTGTTGACTTCTATGTTCACTTTTATATATATATATATATATATATATATATATATATATATATATACAAGTATATATAAGAATAGAGTACAATTCCAACGTTCATACATTTAAAAGAGTGAATGATTAAATTGGTTTCAAAAGCAAAATACATACCCTTTCTTTGTTAAAAAGGTTATAAGGCTGGTGGATTTTACATTGATCAACCACTTAAATAAGACCTACGTTCGATTCAAGCTAAGCGAAAAATTAAAAAAAATTAAAATTAAAGTACCCAATATCCGTGCTAAAACTAACATTTGCGGTTTCATGGGGAGCTAATTGTGACCTTAGGTTCCACGCTTTCGCGATCTTCAGACAAACTGATTCATTTTATCAAAAGTGGATCTATTTATGCTTTATTGTGGTGGAAGGGGCGAATATCTTCTGTGTTTGTTTCGGATGTATACATCGACAAACATACATACAGGCGTCTATATGTTAGTTCATACATGCACACCCATATTCATAATCTTGGATTAGGTGCAGTTACACATTCATACGCTTGAGCACACGTATGTACGCACTTATCATTCTGTCTATTTCGGGGTCAAGATCGTAGCGTTTCATATGCAGCAATTTTTCTCTTAATAGGGTATAGGTGGGGGCGGCTTTGACGTTTTTCAGGTCGGCTGTTTGCGCTAACACATGCTCACATACACTCCCACATACACACATATGTAGACACACACTCACTGATTTGCGTCTACTACCACTACGTGGGATAATCTGGGTTCTGTCTGTAGACATGGCGATGTTGTTTGTATTTTTAACAAATGCAGCTGTGTTATTAACTAGTCTAATCATGTTAACGGTTATATTAGCTGTGATATTATTTATATATTGATAATAATTGGTATGTTATGGTGAACGGTAAATTTATCTCTAATATTGACAGAAAAAAAATAATAACAATAATAATGATAGTAATAACAACATAAAAATAAAAAATAGATAATAAATAAATAGAATTATAAAAATAATAATGGCAATGATAATAATGATAATAGTTGTCGTAATAATAATAATAATAATAATAATAATAATAATAATAATAATAATAATAATAATAATGACGATGATAAAAAACAGTACTAATGGTGGTAGTGACGGTTATAAAGTAATGGTTCTCAAAGTGGTAAAAACAATAAAAAATAGTGACAATAATAGTAGTAGTCACAAAATAATAATTTTGGATTGTTAATGGTTATATCTGTCGTGATGGCGATGCTAATTGTTATGGCAGTGGTTGTGTTTGTGGGTGTGGTGCTAGTGTTGCTAGTGTTGCTAACAGTGCTAGTAGTGTTATTGTTTCAAGTTGGTGGTTATGTTCTGGTAGCTTTAGTCTTCTGGTATTTTAGTGTTCTACCATTTTTGGTAGGTTCGTTCCCGTTTGTGTGCAGTTTTTGTTTGATTTGAACTCTGATAGTAGATATTAGTTTTCGTGTCTGCATTATGACATTATTTCCGATCTTTGGTTTAGTAACGTTTTTTGTTGTGCGTGAGTGATTATTGCCACTTTTTCTTGCAGGCAAAGTAGACATCTCCTTGATTCGTTGTTGTAGGCAGGTGCAGGTTTCATGATTTCCCAGGTTGTATTTCCTGTGATGTTTTTGTCTTTTAGTTGTCATATGTATGTGAATAGTGTGGTGCTATTGGAGAATTTTCTTTTGGAGAATGAGAGGCCGTACTTATATTTTCTTTGTTTGAATTTTCCTTCTCTAGTGCCAATGTAGTGCATTGTAGTGTTGTATGCGTCGACTATGTTTGTTTGTAAGCAGTTTCCTTGTAAGGTTTTCGACTCTGCAGTTGCATTGGGGTTTCTTGTTTCCGTTCCCACCATACACAAATGATCAAACACAAATAAAGAATAAATAGATTCACTTTATATATATATATACAGTGTAACCCGGATATAAGAGACCCGGATATAAGAGAAACCCGGATATAAGAGAGATTTTATCGGGTCCCAAATTAGAGCCTGTGTTAATGTATATATAATAGACCAAACCCGGATATAAGAGAAACCCGGATATAAGAGAGATTTTATCGGGTCCCAAATTAGAACCTGTGTTAATGTATATATAATAGACCAAACCCGGATATAAGATAAACCCGGATATAAGAGAGATTTTATCGGGTCCCAAATTAGAGCCTGTGTTAATGTATATATAATAGACCAAACCCGGATATAAGAGAAACCCGGATATAAGAGAGATTGTATCTGGTCCCAAATTACAGCCTGTGTTAATAAAACAAAAGAGACCAAACCCGGATATAAGAGAAACCCGGGTATAAGATACTTCTTCTCCGGTCCCGACAACTCTCTTCTATCCGGGTTACACTGTATATATATATATATAAGAAATATGGCACATTGAGAGTTGGTGCTAATAAAATAGTGCTCAATGTTTAATAACAGAGCTCTAATAAAAGTCAGAGTTGTGGAATCGGTGAGGAAAAAATGTATGTATGTGTGTGTGTGTGCGTGTGTGTGTGCGTGTGTGTGTGCGTATATGGTAATGCATGCACTTTAAGAGATCGGCTAGCGTGACTGGTGCCTTTAATTTTGGACGTGACTTTTGGATAGCTTATAGTCGTGAATTGAGCCTGTTCTATGTATTCCTTGCATATGTAATTAATATATTTGAAAACTTTCGTATTAGTTAATATTTATTTATTAAATTTTTATTTTTATTTTTATTTTTTTTATTCTTAACTATAAATGCCCCCCCCCCCATTTGATGGCGCGTTCCTTGTGTATGTATATATAACTTCTTAATGTATTTCCAAAAGTTTTATTGTAAATTATTTATTTAATGTCTTGTTTTTTTTTTTAATTTGTATTTCTGTATTTTGCTTTTTGTTAACCGTCCTCCCCCCCGTCTTATTTTAGAAGTAACTATTCTAACGTAAGTGGTAATTGTTTGTTTTTTTAAATATAGGTCAATGGGACTTATACTAAGTTAAAACTTACTATTAGTGTTAATACTCATTATTGAACACATACAATGGTATCTCATTCCTATCGCCCAGTACTCTCTCCCGACTACATCCCCCTCTTTTGTTCTGTCTTGTCTTCGTTGAATGTTATACGTAATAGGAGTAGGTAGGCTTTCCTACCGCCCGGTCTACACTCCTCCCCCCACTATTGGACGCGTTTAGAGGCCCAAACCTTGTTTCGTGTCTAGGAAGGGGTCCCCGGATTTCTCTCTCTCTGTCTCTTTCCCTTCTCCACATCCTTTCATTTCTCATTCCTATCTGCTCTCGCTCGGATCTTTTTTGGCCCCCTTGCCTTGATCGACCCACTGTCTTTCTCTTGCTCCACATCCCCTCCCTTGCCACTCCTATCTGCTCTTCCTCCAACCCCCTCTTTAACCCCTTGCGTGATAGTGGCCTCCGGCCTTGCTTGGGGTGATATGATTAAAAAAAAAGAAAAAAAAAAGCCATTTTATAGGATTGCCGATAAATTGATTTTATTTTAAATTTTCCCTTGTTTTAGGATTCTCTAACCATTTCAAAAGTGTTCTAGGATATAATGATTTTTTATGTTAGCAGTATATTTTTTGCCATTTTAGGTAATATCAGGTTTCGTCATTTCTGGCCATCCATACTTTAGCCGTCACATGAAGCGTCCATAAATTTAAGCGGGTTACTATAACATATGGATCAGGAAGGCTAAATGCATTGCGTGGCATTTCTTTGCCTTACAAATAACGGGCGTTTGCATTTTCCTATTATTATTAATTTTCTTCTTTTCTCCTTCCACTCCTACTGGTGTTTCTTCTTCTTCTTCTTCTTCTTCTTCTTCTTCTTCTTCTTCTTCTTCTTCTTCTTCTTCTTCTTCTTCTAATTCGCTTTCTTTACCTTTTCCTTCTTCTTCTCTTCGTCCTCTTGCTCATCACTCTTCTTCTTCCACTTCTAATTCCTCTTCTCCCTCTTTTTTGTTCTCTTTCAACTTCTCCTCCTCCGTGAGTTCTTCTTCTTCTTCCTCCTCCTCCTCCTCCTTCTTCTTCTTCTTCTTCTTCTTCTTCTTCTTCTTCTTCTTCTTCCTCCTCCTCCTCCTCCTTCTTCTTCTTCTTCTTCTTCTTCTCCACTTATTCCTCTTGTATCACCTTCTCCTCTTCAGTCACCTCCTTCTCCTCCCTCTTTTTCTGCCTCCTCCTACTTATACTCATACTTTTTCTCTTCATGCCCATATTTCCAATTCTCTTCCTTCTTCTTCTTCTTCTTCTTCTTCTTCTTCTTCTTCTTCTTCTTCTTCTTCTTCTTCTTCTTCTTCTTCTTCTTCTTCTCTTCTTCTTCTTCTTCCAACCAGTTATCTACCTTGAGTCAGAATTATGTGATTTCGCATCAGGACATCTTTTACACTCTATTCAGATTTATGTTCCTCCTCGACACCAAAGCGCTTCTCAAAACTCCCTCGCTCGGAACTGGCCTACCTACTAAATAATAAAATAAATTATTGAACGCCCGCCCGTTTTTGTGCGCATGCGTTACAAATTAGTGCTTCTGGTCAATTAGAGACTTCACTTTCTTAGCGTTGACTAATCTTTCTTCCCGTTTCTCGTTTTGTTAAGCATATCGATGTTGTCATGTGTCAGAAAAAGCAATACGTCACCAAACATTTACAGCTGTAGCTCTAAAGCAGAACGTGGGAAGACTCATAATTAAGTAGTGAGGCGGTTAAATTCTTTGCCACTAGTTAAATATATTCAGAAAATTCTGCTTTTGCCTGTAACAGTAAAAATACCAATAGCATAAAAAACATGTTTCACAATCTTAACAATGGTATTATACTATACCAGATCTCACAGATCTAATAGCCGTGTGCAAATAAGCTGATATCTAATATCATTTTTTTATATTATTGTTCACCTAATATAAGGCCCAGGAGCCGCTCAAAGTAGAGTTTTTTTTAATTGATACGTTTTCTACGGTTTATCAACACTTCGAGTGTTATTTAAAGTAGGAAAATATTTTTAGATTGTAAGGATGCTTTTTGAGATAATAATGGTTTAGTGGTACAGATGTTACTAATTAACCCATAACTGGGGGAGAAGAGGTAGATTAATACTTTTCCGAAGGTTATTTACACGTAAGTTAATATAAGGAACCCAACTGGAATTAGAACTCATCTATCTGATTAACAATTCAGTACAGCTATTATCCAGTACACCACGCGCATATCCAAGTTTACAGCACTTCGTTTCCTATCTATGTACTGACTTGATTGGTCGTTGCTTAACTTTGGTTATCATACTGGAATCGGCATTTCAAAGTAATGTGGTCACAAGCATTCAAAGTTGAGGGTTACAGTTTATGCTCGTATGACATGAGGAGGTCAAGATTGGAAGGACTGGGAAAACATCCTGCCGGAGACTGTTTCACAAAACAGCAGTTCTTGGGAATAAGCTGTCTGAATGGAACTTACTTTTGCCTATAGGAATAGGAAAGCAATGTTTACATATCATGGCGGGTACATGGCATCCATATTGTAAACATCGGGGCTGGTTTGTTTAAGGGATATAATTGGTCGAACCAAATTCAATGGAAATATTGACAGAGCAGACAGACACTAGTTTCGAAACGGTGCGGGGTGCCTCATAGGTGCGGCGGAAGAGGACAACAGGTGAGGAAGAATGGTTGAAAGATAATCAAAAATTTACAAAACTTCATATGCCAAAAATAAATATTGATTTCACAATTTAAAATATTATCGATTACTTGTAATTGCATGCATGATTCCCAGTATAAATAGTTATAAATAATTATTAACAGATTTTATCATTGTGATATTTTTGCATTATATCAAGTATTAAGAAATTATAAACTAGGGTCCGCAAATTGGAGGAGATAGTTATCAATAATAATGTTCTAAGTTCGAAACCGCGGTTATCTCCCTTTAATCTTCTATCTGCTTTTATTTCTAAATGTAATGTTTATCACATAAAATTTGGTGAGGTAACTAACAAACTTTCATTCCGAAAATGCAGTCCAGAGAAAAAAAAAAGTTTGAGAACCAGTGCCTTAAGTATCATCAGAAAAGAATAAGTCTCCACTTAGAAAAAAGAAATTCACTTGAATTGTGCAGCAACAACAGGCCTATAGCCAACGACTGTCTTACGTTGTTTGCTTTGTCACACAGTGGCGAACCTACATTTTTTTTGTGTCTACGAAGCTTGAACAAATATGGGGTTTCCTTCGCAAACAGCAAGTGGTTCCCAAACAATGAGGTGCCCCTCATAGGTGCGACAGAAGAGGATAGCACGTGAGACAGATTGATTGAAAGACTAAAGATTTAGAATCAGTTTAAAAAATAATTCATATGCTAAAAATAAACATGATTTAAAAATTTAAAATATTATTACGGATTGCTTGTAACTGCATGCAGAAGTCCCAATATAAATATTTGTAAATAATTATTGACCGATTTAATCATTGTGATATTTTTGCATTATATCAAGTATTAAGAATATAGTAACTAGGATCCGCAAATTGGAGGAGAGAGTTATCAATGATAATATCCTGACGTTGCATCCACGGTTATCTCCCTTTAATCTTCTCTCTGGACCTTCTTTACCGTAGGGCTGCTTGCCCCATTTCTTCGGGACTTTCGTTTGGTGAGGCACGAGTTAATTTTAATTCCTAAAATGCGTTCCAGAGATAAAAAAAAAGTTTGGTAACCACTGAACTAGAGGCACCTAACCTTTCGACACGGGAAAGTGGTTTCAATATTTCAAAACCCACAAGGCGGCGTAGACGCTTTTGAAATCGATCACAGCAAGCAAATGAGGATTGGGCAGCCCCAGAACTGATAAGGTAGCAATACTCCATTTTTGGTCTAATCTGACTCTGAAGCATAGCAGAAGGGGCCAGTTACATTTTGGGGCGGTAAAATGAACAGAACATTTTCCGACCATCTTTAGCAACAGATCGGATATATGTCCGACTTCAGGTGTGGGGAGAACTCGAGTCCCCAACAGACTTTGACAGAAGACCCATCCATCATGAAAGATGAAACTTCAGGGTCTACTTGATTATAAGTCTAGTCTTGTCCCTATTGAATTTTAAAAGCCAGTCCCTTCCTCGTTGAACTGTCTGAGCTAGGTGTGAGGTTAGATGAACTTCCGGGTGCTGGTCTTCTAGATATTTGAAGGTACACCTGTAAACAGTTGTATCATCCGCGTAGATACTCACTAATGATCAGTGTATGTTCTTAGGCAGAACATTAATATACAAGAGACAGAGGGTAGGACCGAGGAGAGACACCCGTGGAACGCCAGAATAAATCTTAAAGACTTCCAATGTCTGGTCTTTAACAACGAACTTCAGCGACTTACCTGTTTGGAAGGACTTCATAATTGAGAGAGCTCTTCCTGAGATGGTGAGTTTATGTAGTCAAATTCATGGTTAGCGAGTGTATCATTATTAAGGGCCTAAGTTAAGAATTACTTAAACTGAAACGTGCAGTTACATTACTCTGGTCACAATCTTGAGAAAAGGAATTAACATAGGAAGTTATGCTGAGAACATTTCTGGTGGAGTGAATTGCGACATGGCGCTCTTTTTCTCACAGACGGTGTGCAACTAACCCTATTATACAGTGAAGTCGACAAAATCAAAGACAAATAACGCGCCTGCGCGAATTAAAAATACAAAATGGCGACAATTTACCCATTTCAACCAACATCTATCGATCTTAATTTGTTCATATCTATCTATCTATCTATCTATCTATCTATCTATCTATCTATCCTAATTTGTTCATTACCTATCTACCTATCTAGCCTAAACTGTCCATTACCTAAATATCTATCATTCTTAATCTGTTCACTGTATATCAATCTATCTAGCTATCTTAATCTCTTCACAGTCTGTCTCTGTATCTATCTATCTATCTATCTATCTATCTATCTATCTATCTATCTATCTATCTATCTATCTACCCTAATCTATTCATTATCTATCTACCTTACTAATCTGTTCATTATCTATATATCTTTCTTTATTAATCTGTTCACTGTATCTCAGTATATCGACTTATTGTAATATTTTCACTATCTATCTATCTATCTATCTATCTATCTATCTATCTATCTATCTATCTATCTATCTATCTGTCTGTCTGTCTGTCCTAATCTGTTCATTATCTAAATATCAATCATTCTTAATCTGTTCACTGTATCTCAATCTATCTATCTTAAGCTGTTCACAGTCTGTCTCTGTATCTATCTATCTATCTATCTATCTATCTATCTATCTATCTATTTATATATATATATATATATATATATATATATATATATATATATATATATATATATGTACCCTAATCTATTCATTATCTATCTACCTTACTAATCTGTTCATTATCTATATATCTTTCTTTATTAATCTGTTCACTGTATATCGATTTATCCTAATATTTTCACTATCTATCTATCTATCTATCTATCTATCTATCTATCTATCTATCTATCTGTCTATGTCTGTCTGTTCATGTTGAGCTATCTCTCTATCTATATATCGCTATGTGTATTCAAATATATATATATATATATATATATATATATATATATATATATATATATATATATGAATATGCAATTTCGTACACATGTTGTTGCAAGTAAACAACAGATGTGCCAATGACAAAGCCTTTCGGCAGATAATGACAAAGATGTTGTTTCTGCAGAAATATCTCCAACTACTTTTCTCCTTTAATTAATCATATTTAAAGTCGTTGTACGCCTTTTCCAGTTTGTAGGTGCAAATATTTCCCTTCTTCTTCTTCTTCTTCTTCTTCTTCTTCTTCTTCTTCTTCTTCTTCTTCTACTGCTGCTGCTGATGATGTTGCTCCTGCTGCAGATGACGATGATGATGATGATGCAGTTGAATAATTCAAATTACTTTTCATGATAGTCCTCATATTGGCTCCTCACATTAATCCATCATGTTCCCATTGTCTCTCCACCCCGCCACACACACACACACACACACGCACGCGCGCGTGCACGCACACACACACACACACATATATATATATGTATATATATATATTTATATATATATATATATGTATACAGCGTTTATGGCCAGAGTTAAATCAGGAAACACTAATGATAAAAAGTGCTAAATATACTAGTGAAAAAAACTTTTAAATTAAAAAAATGTGTACATCTTTTATCTTTAAAAATTAGCGAGTCAGTTGAACCCGCTACCTTGGTTTCCCAATTAGGAGGTCAATTGATAAACATCGCCTGAGGATAACATAAGGTTGAAAGCAAAGGTAGCAGATTCATGCAATTTTGTGAGCCTTACTTACTCCCTCTACCCCAATGCGTTTTTACAGTTTCGAAAATCAACATTTGGAGGCGACAGGCTGCTTCATGCTAGACGGAATCAAGTGGGCTGACGATTGCATCTAGCATGAAACAGCCTGTCGCCTCTAAGTGTTGACTGCAATGTTCACTTTTATATTTACACACGCTCTATCTCTGATATTGAGCAATATATAAAATAAATATAGCACACCTTGAGAGTATATTTTTTCATATATATATATATATATATATATATATATATATATATATATATATATTATAACTTTAATAATATCAAATTTGTCTGGACTTATAAATTAAGTAAATCAATTTCTAAAAAGTTATTCTTAGCATCGCTTGATAATGGAACGGAACTTTGTATTTTAACTTTAAATTTTATGATTGAATTTGAACTGAAGCTTCAGTTGTGAATTTTGCGAATTCCGGTGTTGTGATGATTATATATTTAAAAAAAAATATTATAACACTATGCTTATACGGTTGTATCGAGCACTGTTTTTTTTTAAAATAAATGCTAAGAACTCTGAATTATAAATCTCAATGTTCTTTCGTATTATTTTAAATATATATATACTCGACTCCCCGTCGAATTCGACGTATGAGGGTCAATCAGATCAGTTCCTGCGAAACTGACGGCCCGACATCAGCACATGAGATTTGATTATAATGCTGATGGTTTTGGGCAGAACCATCCACACTTTTTGAAGGGCTGAAGACAGAGACTTGGTGCAATACTTGTCACAGGGTCCCCAAACGAACCTCTGAGGTTTTGAATTTAGAGTTGTCCTTCTCCTAGACCAGTTGCCATCCAAGGCTATAGAACCCACTATGTCATGCTATTTGGCCATAACTGGAGGGAGAAGAAGAGGATTCACACCTTTCCCAAGGGTATTCACACAGAAGTGAATGTAATGGATTGCGACTGTAATTCGAACTCGCCTCTCCGATTCCTCAATCCATATAAATACACACACACACACACGCACACACACACATACATATATATATATATATATATATATATATATATATATATATATATATATATATATATATATATATATATATATATATATATGCGCAGGAAGGAGAGAGAGGACGTATTTTGGTATATCGACTAGACAATTTCGTTTATTTTCTTTTTGCTTTTGTCTATGTATTTATCATTTATGGTCAGTCTGCGTACGGTGAGTAACTAAATCATTTAGTGTGTAGCCCATATAAACTTTTATTTAAATTTCTTCTCTTATTTATTCTTTGTGGCAATTATTACAGGTAATAAAGTATTTCCTTCTTATAAGTATTGCTTAAGTCTTTTTTAGAAGTGGTTGTAACAAATTTTGTTTTAGAAGTATGTAGCATATTTTATGTTGAGTTGAGATAAATTCTTTTCAGTTGAAGTTTCAACAGATTTTCCTTACATAGCTCTGGCATATATAAAATTATATATCATTTTTTCTCTCTCTCTCTCTTTCTCTCTCTCTCACACACACACGCGCGCACACACACACATACACACACATATGTATATATATTGTGCATTAAGGCAGCAATCCTTCATTTATGTATGTTTTATTAAAAACGACAGACAAAGTACTACGGTTAAGCTTATTATTAAATTTTTCTTGTGTCCGAACAAATGCTTTTTTTGGGAGGGGGGCGAGGGAACACAGAATTATTTTTAATCTCTCTTTTTAATCTATCCAGCCGCCATACGTTTCACCTCCCTGACCATAGCTCTATACGAACCTATTTAAACACACACACAAACTTACCAGACTCCATTCGAAACATACTAGTAGAAAACACAAACATAATAACCTCATACACCTGTAAAAAAAAGATTAAAAATAATGGAAGCCCTAATAATAAAAAAAGAAAAGGCCAACTCTTAACAATATTAACTACGAACAAGGTCACAATGTGCTAACCCTGTTCGGAAAATAAAATATCTCTATAACACACTAAAAACATACACATATCGCACACACTCAATTAAACTGAAAAAATAAAATCATTCTTGATAATGGCTAAAAGTATAGGTCGGTATATAGAACATTTGGACGGTTTCTACACACTCTCTGTCCAAAAAAGAAAACACTTGTTCGAACACAAGAAAACTTAAATGAAAAGCTTAACCGTAGTACTTGTCTGTCGTTTCTAATGAAACATGTATATATATATATATATATATATATATATATATATATATATATATATATATATATATATATATATATATCAAGTATGGGGTGCAGGTTCAATTTACATGACATGAATCATTCATACAAAAAATAGATATTGAAGTTAATGATATAAATGGGGAAAATACATCTTCGCTAACAAATTTAATAAATGACATTAACCCCGAACCTGTAAATGAATGTTATGATCCCTGTTTATAAATGATGTTTTAAGAAATGTGTTATTGTTAATTGTAAGAAATTTTGGAGTGTGCGATCGCAACGCTGAGGTTGAATTTTTAAATTTTAAGATTGTGCGTTTTTGTACTAATATGGTAATAGTAGAATTATTTTTTACTGGTAGGTCTTTCAGTCAATGTGGCATGAACTAAATTGTTCAATAAATAGAGGAATATCACAGTTCTTATCCGAAAATTGCACACCGGATCAGTTATTTTAATATCAAGTATGTGGTGCAGTTCAATTTACATTACATGAATCATTCATACAAAAAACAGATATTGAAGTTAATGATATAAATGGCGAGAATACATCCTCGCAAACAAATTTAATAAAATACATTAAACCTGTAAATGAATGTTATGATCCCTGTTTATAAATTCCAGTAGCATAAGGTCATTTTTATGTTTTTACGAGCTTTCATTTGTTCCTACAGATATCATCAGGTATGAAAATATACGTGTTTTTTACATCCAGGTAATAACAGAACAACGAAAGAATAGGTGTAACCCGAAAGATGTTTTAAGAAATGTGTTATTGTTAATTGTAAGGAACTTTAATGTTATTATCTGGATGTAAAAACCAAATATATTTTCATAGAAGTTAATACATAATTCGAAAGGTTTATAAATCATTCTAATAAAATTATTAAAAATGTCAACCGTTTTGAAGAAACTCATTATCCATCGATTTTTTTCGTATGACAGTTGTGTGCATAATTCATTTTATATATAAAAGTAATTAAAAGCTTTTTTAATTAAACAAAGTCTTAGTTTTATTTCATGTTCGTAATTTTACGACTCAGAGCAGATTGGATGTAACTGGGGGTTCTGTCTGACACAAAGGAATTGTTGATTTTAATTCCCCGAGGACAACGGCCGAAACGTCGTGAATATTGCAGTAAAGACAAGGACAACAGTCTGACCAATGTAAATATTGTAAATAATTACAATGCCTCATCTCAGAAATATGAACATATCCTAAAGAAGGCCGGGGCGTACAACGGCCGAAACGCCGTGAATATGGCAAGAAAGGTGACAACAATAGTCTGACCAATGTAAATAGAGTAAATAATTAAAATAACTCATCTCCGAAATATAGACAGATCCTGAAGAAAGCCGGGGCGTACAACAGTCGAAACTTCGTGAATATGTCAAGAAAGATGAGGACAACAGTCTGAACAGTGTGCATAGTGTAAATAACCTGAAGATGTGTTATGGCAAACGTGCGGATAATTTTTGTCTTACCTTCGTAAAAGTTGCCGGAAAATTGGTGATGCACATGTATAAGAAGATGAGAAACTTTACGTACATTGATCTTATTAAGCACCCCTTTAAAGGGGGGGGGGTGATATATTGATAAAAATAATTAAATTCATAAAAATAAAAATAAATGAACGAAATTAACTTTTATATAATTTAGTAACCAGATAAAAACTAGAGTTATTAGCATTTCTTATCTTGCATACAATTGAAAATTCATTTCTAATCTCAGCCATTCTCTGGCTTCTTTGTTTTGCCATTGATGAGTGATAGTGAACATTATGATAGCCTCTTCTTCTTCCCCTCAACACAAATCTCCTCATGGCAAGCACAATGAAAAAAAAATTCGTGTACACCAGTAAAAAAAAAATGTTAACGGTTTCTTTTCTCGCACATCTCGCTTGTGGAACTCACTTCGGTCTTCTTTTTCATCCAACTTTAATCTTCAAAAATTTAAATGCAATGTCAATCGCTATCTACTGTTCTCATGATTGTTCTTTTGTTCTCGCTCCTTAATAATATTTCTGTTTCTAATTCTTCCACACGCAGCAACCCTCTTGTGTCGTAGCGGCTTTAGTGTCTTCCTTGGTGTGAAATCGATTTAAAAACAAAAAAGAAAAAGTTCATAAAAATATTAACTTCATTTGCATTTTGCTTTATCCTGTAAATGATTTGATTTTAAAGAGAGTACAAATCAAAATGCTATTTGAATCTAAATATAAAATGTCTTACGTTTTAATTTCCAAGTGAATTCTTTGATAGGATTTAAAATCTGTGTGTTTTTGACGTGAGAGAATAATTCTGCATTTATTTGTTCTATAGTTAACTGTCAGAAAAATAATCTGTTAATCAGTTAATACTTAAACCTCTTTGCCAATTGCATGCTGCATTTGACAACAGGAATACTCTCCAGCACTTTCGTTCGAGATGTTAAGCCCTGATCATATAGCTACCTCCAAAGACAGCACTTAATGTGAAAGAGACGGAAGAAACAAAAAAAGCATTGTATTAACTTAGCTTAAAACATACCTTTCCCAACGTTCTCATTAATATTGTTAATATGACTGCATTTGAATATTGTTTTTCTCCTGCTACGCCTCGCTATTCTGTTTTTCCTTTGCCATTATATTTATATTATTATTAAAGCTAAAAGAGTATCAAGACTTTGCAGATCACAGAACTGCCAAATGCGGGTTTACAGCCACATGACGATGAAACACCGATTCCCAAACGATCACCGAATTTAGGAAACGTCGAGCCTGGTTCAGTACCTAGATGGCCGACTTCTAAGAAATACCAGATGCTTTGAACGTGCAAGAGTTGTAATAGGGTTACAGCCATATCATGATGAAACACCGATTCCCATACGATCACCGAATTTAGGAAACGTCGAGCCTGGTTCAGTACCTAGATGGCCGACTTCTTATAAATACCAGATGCTTTGGACGTGCAAGAGTTGTAATAGGGTTACAGCCATATCATGATGAAACACCGTTTCCCGTACGATCACCGAACTTAAGCAAGGTCGAACCTAGATAGTACCTAGATCGGTGATCTCTTGGGAATACCAGATGCTGTAAGCTTGGATATGTGGGTGATGTAATGTGCTTACGGCCATATCATGATGAAACACCGGTTCCCGTGCGATCACCGAAGTTAAGCAAGGCCGAGCCTGGTTAGTACCTAGATCGGTGATCTCTTGGGAATACTAGATGCTGTAAGTTTGGATGTGCGGGTGATGTAATGTGCTTACAGCCATATCATGATGAAACAACGGTTCCCGTACTGTCGCCGAAGTTAAGCAACGTCGAGCCAGGTCAGTATCTAAATGGGTGAACACTCTAGGCCTAGATGTGCGTCTGGTGTAACGATAACGTTTTGGAATTATTAACTAGCGAGCCGAGTTCCAATTCCAGATACTGTAAGCGTGGATGTGCGGATGGCGTAATGAATAATGGCACAGAATTTTGAATCGAAGAGCCGAGTTCCAGTTCCCGTTGGGTTCCTTATATTCATTTACGCCAATATCTCGGGAAAGTTAAGAATCCACCTCTTCTCATTCCAGGCCTGGGAACCAGCGAAAGCAGCTCATCGGAGCAATTACCGTGAAAGTATTTGTAAAAAAAGAAAGAGCCAGGCAACGGCGCGTCTGTGAGAGAGCGACTGCAGACGAGATGACAGATCAGGGCCAATTACATTGCATATCCGTCTTATGAAGAACCCTGAGGCAAACAGCAGGGGCTCCAGCCCATATATGGCAGCAATACTCCATGCAAGAGCGAATGGTCGATTTATAGATTTGGAGGATAGATTCCGGGGAGAAAAATTTCCTGGCTCCGCACAGGGAGCCAACTTTCCTTGCGTTGGAAGCAATGTGAACGGTCCTGATTTGGCATCACGACTCCAGTCATTATCTCACAGCCGTGATGTGAATTCCCTCCGTCTTTTTAACATATATTTTCATGGCATCTGATCTGACGAGCTAATTTCAATGGTGCCCCAACCGCATGAATTTAAGCGTGCTGCTAAGTTGGCATCTCGGCCCACCCTTTCACTGTCGGAACTGTTAAATGTAACTGTCTCTTCTACTCCAACAGCTTCTCTCGCACTTCCTGACAGTGGAACTCCCTTCCTTTTACTTGCTTCCCCGATAACTATAATCTTCAAAAATTTAAATGTAATATCAATCGACATCATTTGATGCCTTGACCCCCCCACCCTTATTAATTTTATCTTTCTCTGTTCCTCTTTTTATCATTTCCTCAACAACAACTATATCCAGTCTTTTCTTTTAGTTTCACTTTCTGTATTTCTTTGCGTACTAGTGGCACTCCTGATTTGCTTGGGGTGAAATGCTGATAGAAAAGATGCGTTTGTAAAAACTTAATAAAAAACTAAGTACTTAACAAACAATAATTATTTTCGTTCCAACTGGTAATTAATATGATCATATTTAAAGTGTTATCTAGGCCTATGGCCCAGTGTTCAGAACGTTAGCGTTCTGACCATCCGATCCGTCTTCGAATTTCACCAAGCTCATTGAGATGACTTTTTGATAATATCGGCCTGCGGAGACAATTCCACCGTAAGGTCCGGGTGGAAAGTGTCCGAAAGCTAAACCTTTACTTGCCACAATGTACACGAAACTGTTATGAAGTCGTCGACGGCGATGCGAGAAGGAAGTCACAAGACATTATGACCGAGGGTTTGAATGTACCGGGCGTCTCAATACTGGCGATCACATCAGATTATGGGCAATTCTACAGAAACTTTAATAAAGGTCCATACAGGATAGTTTCAGTATAAACCACAGATTGTCTTTATGAGTGTTGAACCAACACAAATGACCCCGAGCAGGTCATCTGAAAATAGGGATTAGAACTCTAATAAACAAGTATAACCTATATACGAACTGCCAGCTATATATATGAAGAAACCCGCCACCTTCTTCTTTAATGTACCATGTTTCTTCAAGACATAGACAATCATGGCTCTCCACATCTTCCTTTCCATTGTAGCTCTTAATAAGTTTTATCTTTTTGTTAATTCTCCCAACCCCTGTTCTACCATCCATATACTCAAAAGCATTCTTTCTTACTTGCAGTGTCCCTTCAGGACGTAAGCGATCATGGTCCTCCACATCTTCCTGTCCTTTGTAGCTCTTAATAATTTTTATCTTTTTGATATTTCTTCCAACTCCTGTTCTACCATCCATATACTCAAGATCATTCTTCTTTTATGTACCTTCTCTCTTCAGGAAGTAGGCGATTATGGCTCTCCACATCTCCCTTTCCCTTGTAGCTCTTAAAAAGTTTTATATTTTTGTTATTTCTCCCAATCCCTGTTCTACCATCCATATACTCAAGATCATTCTCCTTCTTTTATGTGCCATGTCCCTTCCGGACGTTGGCGATCATGTCCCTCCACGTCTTCCTTTCCATTGTAGCCCTTAATAAGTTTTATCTTTTTGTTATTTCTCCTAAACCCTGTCTACCATCCATTTACTCAAGTTCGTTAGGTATGTTGCTTTCTTCTGATTCTCTGTCGCTCAATCCGCCCTGTGAGTATCAGATTTTCCATGCCATCCTTCCTTATTACGTGACCAGAATTTTCGTTTTGATGTTAGTTTCGTTTTTGTTTCCATTTTCTCTAAAATCTCACCGTTACTTACATGTTCGGTCCATGGTATCCTCAGCATCTTTTTGTAGAACCACATTTCTCTTGCATCACGCCTCGTCTCCATCTTTGAGGAAATTACCCAGAATTCGCTGCCATATATGAGGACAGATATCACGTAACAATTCACTGCTCTTTTCTTTATTTCTAACAAAGTTTTTTCTATTTCTTAATACTTTGCTTAGCTTATGGAATGCATATTTGGTCATCCCAATACGTCTTCTGATCTTTACATTGCACTCTCCGTCCTCTGTTAGAAGACTTCCCAGATAATTAAATTTACGCACGTGTTTGATTTTGGTATCTCCGATTTTCAATTTTCACTTTGGGTTCATCCTTTTGCTGACAACCCTGCATTCTGTCTTCTTGCAGTTGATGTTTAATCCTTTCTTTTCGCTTTCCTTCACTATCTTCTGTATTATCTTCTTTTTGTAAATTCTTTCTGTATCTATTAGCAGCACTGTGTCGTATGCATGCCTTATGTTGCTAATTTTTGTGACCGCCAATAATGAGTCCCGGTCATACTTCTAATTCTCACAGAATTGCCCCGCTTTATAGGTTAAATAAATCCGGTGAGAAGACACATTCTTGTCTTACGCCCATTTTCATTTTTTTGTATATCTGCTGAACTCATTTTCTGTCCGTATGCAGGCAGTTTGCTGCCAGTATAGGTTCTTGATTATTCTAATATCCTTCCCGAATTTATCAAGGTTTCTGAGAAGCTCAAATAGATCTTTGTGGGGGTACTTTATCGAATGATTTTGCATAATCTATGAAACACAGGTACACGTCCTTCTGCAGTTGCATTGCTCTTTCATCAATTCACTGAATGCAGTTAACATTTTGAATGTGTCAGTTTAATAGAGGCACAAGTGATACTTTTGGAACGGATTCCTTCGCTTATGAGCGTAATATAAATGAATGACTTCAGATATGAAATAATGGCACCAAATTGCCTATTACTGAGTCTTCGAGAGAGATATCCGACTTTGTTGGGAACTCTTCATATCTCTGCGGGAAATTAACACCTATTATAACATGGTTTACTATAGTCCGCATATTTCAGACTTTTCTGGTTACTTTTTTTAAATGACAACATGAAACGAATGTGCGGATGCTTTGACGGTTATCAACACGGAATATAAAAGAAACTCCTGCAGAAACAGGTTGCCTTCATTTGTCAATTATGCCTTTATCAAAAGTATAAATCTGCCTCTTCTACATCAAGAATCCATTGCTTTTCTTCTGTTGGTGGAAATAATAGAGCAAAATAAATTCTTTAGACTTGGTTGGTAACCAGTGAAAAAGAAAGAAACGAGACATTCAAAGATGTGCCGAAAGTAACGGGAAATCACTCCACGGAATTATCCAAAACCAATCAGTGATAAAAACAATTTGTTCTTGTACAGTGGCCTAATACAAGTTTTTAGCTAGGAGAAATAAAATACATCGAATTTCAAAATTTAATTACGTAATCCCAACTCAACACAAATAAACAGTATTTGGAACTAGTATAGAGTAGGTCCTCCATTTGCTAGTTTCAGCGCTTGTATTCGATTTTTCATGGATTTGATCAAGTTATCAACAATTTAGCCACTCCTTTAGCAATTTTTCTTTAAGGGTTGCCAATGACGTGATTTTCGTTGCACGCTCTCGAAGTCTTCGGTCAAGGTTCTCCCAAACGTGCTCTATTGGATTCATGCCAGGATTTTGGCCTACCCATGGTAGTGACTTGATTCCTTGCGATTCCTTCCAGGCCTTTGCTACTTTGCTCGTATGACATGGTGTTCCATCTTCTTGAAAAAGGTAGACATTCTTGTCGGTCTGATTGGTTTCAAATAGTGGGAGTAGTCCTTTCTCTAAAATTTGACAGTATTTTTGACTATTCAAACGCTTGTCAACAAGAATCAGCTCAGATTTCCCTCCAAACCAGAGAGCGCCCCACACCATTAATCCAATCCCTCCATGTTTCACGACTCGCCTGCAGTCTTCCAAGTCTCATTCTGATTTCTTCAAACATAAACCAATGTCGAATTAGTATATTGGCAGAATTTACTTTCATCTGACCAAATAACTACTGAGTAAAACGATAAACTACATCCGACAGCAAGGCCTCCAGTCAGGAGGTTTTGAGGAGCGGGGAACCACATCTTAACTGCTGGCCTTCCCAGGTCCACCCTGATCCGTGGTGGTAGCACCCGTTAAGTTACCAGCTATGGGCAAATAGCTAACCCCAAAACCAGCGTCAAAACACTACGAAAATATAATAATAGGTTTTAATACCAGAGATAACTCTAAAAAAATTATTACCAGCAATAAATTTTTGAAGAAAAACTATTACCAGCTATACATTATTACCAGCAATGCATTTTGAAAAAAAAAAAACATTATCAGCAATACTTTTTGAAAAAAAAAACATTACCAGCTATACATTTTTAAAAAAAAATTCGAGCTATACATTTAAAAAAATACCAGCAATACATTAAAAAAAATATATTACCAGCAATAAAAATCTTGTCCATTGAAGTTGATATGCCGTAAAACAAAAAAACAAAAAACAAAAAACAAAAAACAACAACAAACCAAACCGCCTATTGTCCGATTGACACTACTGCCTGATGTTTTGAACAGGAGTACAGGTTTATTCCTTGTTTAGGATTGGTTTTCCGTTTCCATCAAAAATCTTCTCATTTTCTTTCACGATCAATAGCCCCTTGCCTCTTAGTTACATTATAACCTGGCTTGGAGTGAATAAAAATATCCTACTGGTGTCAGTTTAAACTTACAGCCTCTTTTCCCCCATATATTGTGAGCATCTTGTGTATTTTCTTGGTTTCAAATTAATACTTGGAAATACTGCAACACACTTTAGTGACGTTTTCACTTTACAAAATTATAGTTGATAATAATAGTTTAAGTGTTTAATAAATAAATAAATCGTCATTTTAAGCTAACACTCGGTGTAGATATTTACCCTGGGATGTGACACAAGGTCGGGTTTAATGTGGAGAACACGGACGAGTACACTGGGCCAAGAACAAAAATTTCCCGAGTCCCCGCAACCGTCGGTTGCGCTTGCCTCGGTGCGAGTACCGATCCCCCTCTCTAGTGCAATGAAAGGGTGCAGTCTCGGGCATCTGTTCCCCAGGGTTGGGCACCTCACAGTATGAGTTTCCGCAGTTGCGCCTCTATCCTCTGACGGTGCCGCAACTGGGAGATGAGAAAACATTACTCGGCCTGTGTTTTCGGAGTATATGAATTAATGTTTTTATAAGGGGAATTTTGTGCTAGCTTCCTCCTGACGCCACTTTAAACATATATTTTCTATATATTGTGACTAGTTTGCTTAAAGTTCATACTCTCGTGATTTCAGATGAAAACTTATTTCGTTGATGTTTTTATTCTCCAGAGTTATATTTCAGAATTAAATCTTAGTAATATGGAAGGAAATGAGAGATTCAGTCTAAACTGACGCCAGAGGTGTATGAATTTTCTCGCACTTCCCGCCTGAGGAACCCACTTCCGTTTATTTTTCTTCCCTGATAAATGCAATGTTCAAAAACTTAAATGTAACGTTGATCGCCATCTTCTATCTACTTGAATCACACTTTCACTCCCAGTAACACCCTGCGTACTTGTGGCATTCCCGTGTTGCTGGGGTGGGTTTAGAGGAATGAAGATAAGCTGTGGATGTCTGATTATCCTTTCTTCTTTGGTGCCGCGACTGAATGAATTTAAGCGTGCCACTAGATTGGCATCGAGGTCCCACCCATTTACGGTTGAAATTGCTAAATGCACCCACTGCTTCTACTACAACAGTTTCTTTTCTCACACTTCCAACTGTGCAACTCCCTTCCATTTACTTGCTTCCCTGATAACTTTAATCTTCAAAAATTTAAATGCAACGTCAATCGCCATCTTCTATCTTCTTGAATCCCGTTTTTTTTAATCCCAAATCCTCTCTATTCTCAGTCTTCTCTTTCATTTTTATTCCCTATAACCCCCCCTGCGTACTAGTGACACTTCTCCCTTCCTTGAGATAAAATGATTAAAAAACAAAAACAAAAAACAAAAAAAAAGAAAATGGAGGTGCATTGTATTTATAGTTTCAGTGACAAGTTTAAACGTTCTATGACGCTTCAGGACATAGATGATCATGGCTGTTACAGCGTCTTTTTCTTTATTAACGTTTGAATTGCCTTGCCAATTTGATAAAAAAAAGGTGGAGTGTTTTCTCAGTACTTTGCAGTTGTTAAATTAAAAATTGTTCATTTCGTAAAGTGGCTGCACCCAAGGCTAGAAATTTTGAACACAATATCTGTTAAACAACGATATTGTGTTCAAAATTTAAAACGATACACCATCGTCGAATCTAAATTCCTTTGGCATTTTTCGATTCTTGGAAAACTTAAACAAAGTCTATTTCGTGTAACTGGGCAGCAAACCACACCCGCAAACCCAACAACTTCCCTTTACCATCAGTTCTGCTTTTAACAACCGTGCTTTCTTGAATATTTATTTCAGAATTTTGCGGCTTCTGACTAATGCGGTCCGCAAATCGAATTTAATCGAAAGTCTGATTTTACAGCCGGCAAGTTATATTGGTTATTATTCCGGCGGGAAAAACGTCTGTGTGGTTTATAACCTGGGCATGCGCATCGGCGGCCAATCAGGTTTATGTAATGGAGACGTCCGAATATTACGAGATGGTGGCGGTTTGGCGTGTGCCGAGCGCTTGTGATCGCACGTCGGTCACTTGATTCTCGCCAGCCCGTAAAAATGGACTAATGACCACTAATAAAAACGGTCTCGTTTAGGCGCAACTCCGACGTCTATTCGACGCGGGTAATAGAAAGGTTATTTATCAATAATTCAAACACCTGCGACAAGAACAATGAAAGGACGTCATGAAAACAAAAAAAGAAAACAACAAAAAAAGAAAGATTGATGGTAGAAGGTCACTTAAACAATATGATAAAAATTTGTCATTTCTATATTGCGCTCATAAAAAGAGACAAAACCATAAATCTATATTAACCTGATTATTTTAATATTATGATCACTCTCGTCATCTGCGTTGCTTGGGGTAGAAAGTTTCGACCGATCTGCTCTCTAACTGCCAACCGTAGATGAATTATCTAGGTTATTCGAAGTAGCTTCCCTCATTTTTTTTTTCCTGTTCAGTTGATCCTTTTTGATGGAATGATTTCAGATCTCTTTTTTAACCAAATACGGGGTACGGCCATATCACGTTGATAACACCGATTCCTGTTTTGATCAGCGCAACGTTAAACATGTCCAGTACTTTGATGGGTGACCGCTAGGGAATACCAGGTACTGTGCATGTGTCATAATAGGCTTACGACCATATGACGTTGAAACATCAATTTCTTTACGATTACAGAAGTTAATCAACGTCGAGTCTGGTCAGTACTTCGATAGGTGACCGCATCGGAATACTAGGAGCTTGAATGCGCTGTTGATGTACTGGGGTTTAGGGTGATATACCTTTGAAACACTAGTACCCATACGATTACTGAAGTTAAGCAATGTCAAGCATAGCCAATATCTCAATCGGTGACTGCTTGGGAATATCAGGTGATCTAATCATGGATCTGTGGGTGGTGCAATGGGCTTACGAACATACATCTTTGAAACATCGGTTCCCTTACGATCACCGAAGTTAAGCAACATCGAGCTTGATCAGTACCTCAAATGGTGACCGCTTGGGAATACCAGGTACTGTAAGCTTGGATGTTCGGGTGGTATAATGGGCTTACGGACATATCACATTAAAACACCGGTTTCCTTACGATTTCCGAAGTTAAGCAACGTCGAGCCTGGTTAGTTTTTTGATTGGTGACCAATTCGGAATACCAGGTGTTGTAAGCTTGAATGCGTTCATGTTGTATTGGGGTTTAGGGTCATATAACGTTGAAACACTGGTACACTTACGATCGCGGAAGTTAAGCAACGTCAAGCCTGGCCACTATCTCAGTGGGTGACTGCTTGAAAATACCAGATGCTCTAATCTTGGACTTGCGGGCGGCGACTTGATATATGACTTACGGTCACATATCTATGAAACACAGGTTCCTTTACCATCATCGAAATTAAGCAAGATCACCTCGAGTGGGTGACTGCTTGGTAATACCAGATGCAGTAAGCTTGGATGTACGGGTGGTGTAATAGGCTTACGCCTATATCACTTAGAAACACCGGTTCTGTATAAACGGCAAAGTTAAGCAACGATGGTTGACCTATTTTGAATACCAGACGCTGTAAGCTTGGATGCGCGGCTGGCGTAATGGATTATGGTTCGTAATTGTTTAATCGGAGAGCCGAGTTACAATTTCCGTTTCATCCCATATATTCACTCCCACGCTGCTATCTTTGGGGAAGGTATGGAACTACCTCTTCTAACACCAACGATGCTATAGCTTAATTAGTAAGACTTTTACTACTAAATCCTTATTATCACTCATAAATATTGTTACTGTCTAAAAAAAATAATTCTGTCGTTAAATAGCCTGCAAAATGTTGTTAAGCTGTAAAAAACGAATCGGTCAAATGAAATACAACTGATGTCGAAAAGAAACATTTTTCGATATAATAATATCAAAATAAGCGTGCCGGTTCATATGAAATTCTAATAAACGTGTCGGTTTAGTTAATAGTGACGGAAAGTTTTGAAATGATTTACTATGTTTTTTTAAGACTTATCAACCTTTGTGAGTTATTTACAACCGGTGTGTGTTTTGGATTAGAGTGAATATTGCATTAATTGTTTTGATTTTCCAGACTTAAGTCATACTATTTAACCCACAGCGGGGAGTAAGAGGTGAGGATTCATACCTTTCCCAAGGGAAATTGCGCGTAAGACAATGTAACGAATTCGACTGGGATTTAAACAAAGGTTCTTCGATTTCTAATTCCAAACAACCGTACATTATATCGAACTCAGATTCGGGAGTTTTCTTAAGTATTAAGCAGAAAGAGGGCATGAAAATTTTGATACTCACAGGTCAGATTGAAGACAAGATGGACAGAGGAAAACAATGTATAAATTACCTAGTGAGCTTGAGTAAAGAGAAGGCAAATATAGGTTTAGAAGAGATAACAAAAAGAGAAATGGGGAGCCATGATCTCCAACGCCCTGAAAGGACATAGAAGGATTATTTATATTTGCTCTTTCTACCTGTTTGTTTTATACATATACATATATATATATACAGTTCACCCAGCAAGAAATTGAAAATTTAATTTCCTCATGCAGTCGACGATGTCAAAGTGTGATTGAAGCTAAAGGGCTTCACACTAAATATTAAATAATTCCAGTATTCTCTGTCATTTTTTTAATATTTTGTTATTTTTTCAACAGTTCTGATCATTTTGGGTTTTGCAGTAAATCACTAAATCATCCATAACCTTTATATTATCCTCTCAAATTACACCAAAATCTCAGACAATAACAATTAATATCGTATTTATTGTATATGAAAATTATAGAATATAAAACAACTTTGATAAAAACTTTTCTGACGAAAACAATGCCGTTCTGAACATTTTGTTCGCAACTGTATATATATATATATATATATATATATATATATATATGGAGAGAGAGAGAGAGAGAGAGAGAGGAAGATATATATATATATATATATATAATATATATATATATATATATATATATATATATATATACCTATATATATATATATATATATATATATATAATATTAAGATATCTATTTTAAAAATATCTCAAATACCGTAAAATTCTCAACCCCCACAGATTAGTTATCTATAATTTAAAATAAATATAGACGTGGCTCAGGGTATACAACGCCCTAGGGCAGCTGTACAAATTGTACCCTCTTGTCTCTACCAGGAAGATTTAACAAGCCAATTACACGAAATTACAATAAATTATTCAGATGGCTGTAACGTGCCATTTGGCAATAAGTAGCACCTTTTCGAAATATTTTAACACCCTACGAGATCGCCTAATTCGGCGAGTGTGAAACGCCAGTCTTACATAAATTAGACAAAATGTGCCATTTATTTAGAGCCTTATTTCCCAATTGTGATGTGTTAATAACTGACTGGTCAACTTTCACGGTTAATGAAAATCTACCTAAATACTGACTGAAGCAATTTAGAAAGGTGTTGATTCGGCTCAGTTCAATCACGACGGCTATACAATAATTTATTCTGGGTCAAATATGACTATTACAACAAAGGTATAATGGCATCATTTCGTTTAATATGGCGCTAAATGATTTTGATAGATTAGAAATCTGAAAACTACAGGGTGCGAGCGAAATCTGCCTGCCGATATATTTACAACGCCCATATTGAGTTCATGAAATAATGCCAAAATTCATGAATAATTTTACGTTATTTTACTTAAATATTATTGTGAACAAAATGAATATAATGTGTTTATGACTGCAACACACAGAGAGACATATATATATATATATATATATATATATATATATATATATATATATATATATATATATATATATATATATATATATACTTTCGACTGTACAATCAGTCATCTTCAGGCATGGAAATTATTTAGTTTTTGGTAAAATTCAGGTAGCATCCGAGACGAAAAATATAATACGAATCGAAATATATTTACTTTTTTTAAATGTGTTATTGATAACAGATACAAACTTTTGGAGCATGTAGTCACAAAGCTAAAGTGAGTGTGTTTTTTACTAATATGAAAATTTGAGATTTTTTTTTTGTCAATGTGGTATGAACTAAATAGTTCAATCTCTATCTATATAAGGCAGGATGTGTGTGTGTGTGTGTGTGTGTGTGTGTAATGAATGCACGGCCGCAATTCTCGACGGATTTGCACCAAAAGTGAGAAGGGCAAGACCGACTTTGCATTTCCCAACTCCCATCGATAGTGGAAATAATCGATATATTCATGCTTCTACGGCAGTTTTCATCTAGTTTGCGGCCATTTTCTACTGGCCAGAGTGAGAGCCTATAGCTGGCTGCCACGAATACGCAGGAAGATTCTATTGGCCAGCGTGAGAGCCAACAACTGACTGAAACGAATGTTAACTAGCAAGCTAGCATGCAAAAAAATTAATCGATAGCTGCATTCATCACAAGTGGGAAAAATTTAAATCTGCATGGCACTTTACTCCAATTAGCTCATTTGCTTGCTTAAACTCGACGTTGATCCTGATTCCGCAGAACTGGGTTGGTGTGAAAAGAAATTTGTTGTTAACATTCTTTTTTCATTCGGTTTTTCCAGTTACGAGTCCTTTTTTAAAGCTGATCGTTTTGTGTTCATTTTGGTTAGTTCATTTTTCGTAACAGATTTAATGTCTAGTATAGAGCTTAGAAAAAAATCGCAGTGTGAGATAGGCAAGAAGTAAGGCATGTAGCAACATCAGCATGGCAAAGGGCACTCCTTTAAAGGCAAGGAAGGGCAAAAATATTTTAAGTCAAGTGATAGCGATTGCTGTATGAGTCGTACGATTTTTGAATCAAGCACGGGCAACGCCGGGAATGCTGCTAGTTATAAAATTCTCAGTAGTTATCCCGAAAATGTGCACGTCGGTCAGTTCTTTCAAATCAAACATGGTGTCTGTGGATGACTATGATGACTCAGGGGTAGAAACTCCAACTGATACCAAATCGGCCGGGTTGAAGCATTTCGGTTATCTGGTTCCACTGATGAGCTGTGATACAGCGGAACAGGCCTGTGTTCGAATGTTTTTATATATAATAAAAATTATTATTTTTATATATACAAAAGAATTACTTAACTGTAACTCCGCAGTTTCCCTTTATTGATATATATACCAATCCTATACTTGTGTATATATATATATGTATATATATATATATATATATCATTAAAAAAACCGAAAACATTAAGGTTGTCTGTCTTTTAATTAAATTAATATTCGTTTTGGTTTTACCTATTCATATATATATATATATATATATATATATATATATATATATATATATATATATATATATATATATATATATATATATATATATATATACTCAACGTATGAGGGTCAAGCAGATCAGTTCCTAGGAAACCGACAGCCCGACAACAGCACATGATATTTGATTATAGTGATGAAGGTTTCGTGCAGGACCATCCACACTTTTTGAAGTGACGAATACAGAGACCTGGCGCAGGTTTTGAATTCAGAATTGTTCTTCTCCTAGACTAGATGCCATCCAAGGCTATATATATATATATATATATATATATATATATATATATATATATATATAATACCATCCGTCTTGTGTATGACGATAAACTACATACGCGTCCTGAGTAAGACGATAAATTACGTCCATCAGCAAGACCTCTGATCAGGAGGCTTTGAGGAGCGTGGAACCATCGCTTAATTGCTGGTGTTGTACCACCTGTTAGGGTCCCAGCTATGGATAAATAGTTAACACCAAAACTTATTATGAAAATGTAAAAAAAAGGTTGTAATACTAGAAATACTTTGGGAAAAAATAATTACCACCAATACATGTTTGGAAAAAAAATATTACCAGCAATAAAAATCTTGTCGGTATTAAATAACCCATTGATATGCCGTAAAACACAACAAACCAAATCAAACCAAACAATATAGCACACATGTAGTGCTAGTGTTAATAAAACAGTGCTCTGTGTAATATGACGGAACTATTAAGTATATATTAATAAATGTATATTTTATCTCGCATCGCTACAACGACGCAATCTTCACGTGTTGAGTATAAACTGACCATTACGCATTTTGAATTATAAAGTTTGAGTTGGTGTAGTTATATATTATGCTGGGATTACAACTTTTTAATTTTAAAATTTAAAGATTATATTTAGCAATTAACATAAGCGGGATTTACATATTTATGCAAAAATAATTTTAAAAATTATACTTATACTAATTAATTTTAAAAAAATAATTAAAAAGAGATTACTTGTTCTTATTTAAACAAAAAATATAAATTTATATTTAGATAAATAAATAGTGATTTACATTAAAAAATAAACCATAATTTACATGAAAATTAAAATTTAAAAATTAATCTGGATCAACGTATTTAATCAGGTATTTATTTTTAGACCTACATGAAATCATGGATTCATTGATCATGTTTAATAAACTACGGCTATTTATGGTTTAAGATTACCAGTTTTCACCTAAACATAGATTGTTTTTATTTCCTTTAGCATTATAAGGCTTAGCTCTAGATATAACTTCCCAGTTGATTGATGGTGAGGTGCCCTCATTCTTTAATTGTCAGAAATATTTGGAGAGAGCAGTGGTTTGTTTAGATGGTGGCTAATCTACCAACTCCAGCAATAAGGAAATATTTTATAAGTCTAAGATTAAATACACACACACACACACACACACACACACACACACACACACACACACACACACACACACACACACGCACGCACGCACACACACACACACACACGCACACACTTACGCTTACATCTAGCCATTTCCACTATAAAATGACCTTTCCACCAATCTAGTACTGCACTTAAATTCATAAAGTCTAGGTACGGAAGAAGAAAGCTACTCAGAACAATTATGAAAATATTTATAGAAAAGTCACGCTAATTCCTTTAACGGCTGTGGGAGAGTGACAGACGCCGATATGCCAGATCAGAACAATTAACATTACAGATTTTTCTTTGTATTTTATCACTAACCTCTAAATTCATATAAAAACGCTAAGCCAGATGTGTCAGCAATATTCAATGTATGGAGAAAATGTTAGACTTATAAATGTGTAAGATAGAATCTGGCGAAAAAGATTTTATGGCACGATACATTGAAGCAGACCTAGCAAATGATTCGATATATTCTTTCTACATCATGTCAACGTAAACCGTTAGTCAGTGAAGGCACAACGAGTCACTCATCTTTCCAAGAGGAGCCAAGAAAATGTTCTCCCAGGCAATCAAAAGTGACCAGTTTTGTTTTGGAGGCGTTAAAATTAACAACCCATTTCTAGCCCAAGTTAACAAAAGATGGGGATCATTTTTTTGATCAGCTGTTAACTTGAACTTATCGTTCATATCAGATTTTTCATTAAGAATGAGTACATACTTGTGCGATCAAAATTGATACCGAGTTGAGAAGTGATGACATCAGGAGGGTAGTTGGAAATTAGGAAAAGAACTGTTGGCCATTATATGCAAAATGATCTAGAAGAGTGGCCGTTCAAGATAACTATCATTTCGCAATTTTATAAGAGATATTGAATAAGATGAAAATTCGTTCAGAAATGCCAAAACCATTCCACGTGTGAAGAAGACCAGCCTGCTCAGCCCTGGAAAATCCCTTCAGCATATGCGGAGCAACAGTCCGAGCTTCACTATTTTTAATCTAAAGCTATGTAATATTGTGCTGGAGATTGTGGCATCGATTCAGATCTCTCACAAGGGTATTTTAGAGAAAATGAACGCGTCATCCTCGACTGTAATTTGAACCCGGCACTCCGATTCCACTCCCCGCACTTATAACCGCAACGCGCACATCTCGTGTCTGGTATGCTTAATTATTTCTTCCTACTTTCATTTTACGAAAGTAAATGTACCCAGCTGAACTCGAGTTAATTTCTCTCACTGAATATAGCAGCTTTGTAAGTTTTCCACAAATAAATCAACAAACAGATTCATAAAAGGGAAGTGAATAATAATAAATGAAAAACTTAGGAGTTGGTATCTTGAAAAAAAAAGTATGGCTTCTTTTACCTTTCGGAAAGATTTCGGAAAGATTTCGGAAAATGAATTTTACTAATTTTGCGATGAATTCAAATAAAATCGGTTATAAAAATGCAAACGAAAAGCATTTTTTTTTCTTTTTGTTTCTCGTAAGTTTTATGAAAAGAACATTTTCTGAGTTTGAGGATCTATCGAAATTTGGAACTTTGTCAGGTTAATTTTGAAGGATTAACTACTAGCCCTCCATTTAGTTTGATATTGATTTTAGCGTTACTTAGAAATATTTCTGAAGAGGTTTAATCTCCTCTCTCTTTTTAACCTTCTTTTCATGTCTCTTTTGTGCAATTGAAACTCTTCGTTCCGATTGTCATAGTTTATTTAATCTTTCTTCCTTTCTTCATTTTCTTTCTTTCTTTGCTTTTTTCTTATTAATGATGCTTTCTTCTTCCTTTTCTTCTACGCTCACTCTTTATTTCTTTGAATGTCATTTCTGTTATTACTTTTCTTTCTTTCTAATTTATATATTATTCTTTCTTTATTTCTTTCGATTTTTCTTTCTTTCGACTGTTCTTGCTTTCTTTCTTTCTTTCTTTCTTTCTATTTCCTTCTAAATACATATTTGTCTTGCTTTCTTACCACATCTTTCAACTTTTAATTCAAAATCTTTCCTTCTTTCTTTGTCTCACATTAATCTTACTTTCCTTCCTCATTACTTTCACTTTTACGCTCTTGTTACTTATTCTTTTCTAAATTTATATCTATCCAACTTCATAATAAGAATTGAATCCAAACTGATAAACTTCAGCTCTACAAATTTAATTAATTATCATAAACCTGGATCTCCCTTTCTCCCTCTCTCTCCATATATATATATATATATATATATATATATATATATATATATATATATATATATCCATATTTATATATTTGTTTATATCTATCTATCTATCTATCTCTTATATATATATATATATATATATATATATATATATATATATATATATATATATATATATCAGTCTGATAATATCTATCTATCTATCTGAGTTTGTTCATATCTATCTATATTTTTGTCTGTGTATTTAATTTTTTTATCCACCTATCTATCGTAGTTCCTTCTCGTCTGTCTGTCTGTCTACCTATCTATCTATCTATCTATCTATCTATCTCGTTTAGTCTATTTCTTTCTATCTAGGTATAGATATTAGTCTGTTCTTTCTATCTAGGTATAGATATTAGTCTATTAACCTCTCTCTTCTATCTCCCTCTATTTATCAATCATACCTATACATTATAGCTATACATACCTATACACACGCATGTGTGTGTCTGTGTCTGTGTGTGTGTCTTCGTGTGTGTGTGTGTGTGTGTGTGTGTGTGTGTGTGTGTGTGTGTGTGTGTGTGTGTGTACCTGCCACATGGAACTTTGGTTTAGCTCATCATTCCAGGCTCTTTCATTTTTTTTGTTCCTTCTGTAAAACGAATGAAGCCATAAGTAATCTGCCGTTCCCCCCGGGCATAATTTGCATAAATATACTATATTATGCCCTACTTATTTTCTCTTTCTAGAAAGAAAAAAGAAATAAAAAAAAGATTCCCATCTTCATTCAAAACGTCACCATCACTTTTAGTTGAGTCCTTGCTTCACTTCTGCAATGGTGACGTCACTTGACATTTCATTTTTAATGTTTATATCTATTTAGTGCTATCGCTTGGCTCAAAGTCCCGTTTACAATCGCACGCTCTATATTGTTTTTGTGTGTTTGTTTGGCAGTAAAAAAGATAAAAAAGAAAAGAAAATAGACACATCTGATGACATTTGACAAGGAACCTTCAGGGACGCACTTACTGCGATCATGTGAGCGATTTCATTATAAAAACAAACAAAATAAACAAACTGACTCAACGTTTATGTTCAAATCTTAATATTTTTCATCTTTGCTTATTTGAAACAAACTTCCGATGGCGCGAAAATCATTATGATTTCCATCATTTCAAGTATCAGCATCATATTATAATTCTGCAGTTAGTTAGCGCATGCGTGACGCCATGTCATTTTTCTTCAGCTATGTGTCGCGTCCCTTCAGGACATAGGCGATCATGGCTCTCCATAAGATTATATCTCGTGTGTCCGTTTTTCCTCACATATCCGCATAAACTGTGCCTCTGAATCTGTAACCCTCTACTTCGGGTAGCTGGACACCATTGTATTTTGTGTAAAAATAAACAAATGTCATCAAATCTTTTACAGCTGCCATAGCAACAATAATAATAAAAACAGGCTGTATTAAAGAGCAGGTTAGTTAGGTTGAAGACTGCAAGTTCACTACAGCAAATTGTTCTATGGGAGAATGACCCTGTGCCGTGGTGAATGAGAATTTGTGCCATGCCCTATTTTGGTAGTTCTAAAATTCTGGTACCCCTCCACTGTAATATTTAATTCTTGCATATTCAAAATTTTGCTGCGATTCACGTGAAGGAAGTTTAAAAGGCCATTAACTCGGTCTCTAAACAAGCCTCCAAAGACCATGACGTCCATGAAAGAGAAAAATTGAAAAAAAAACAAAAAGACAGTTAAATATATATAGTTTCAAAACATATAATAGAGAACTGAAAGGCAGAAATATAAAATATTTGAATGAAAAATTATTCTGTAATATACTTTGATCATTTTAATCATGAAATAATAATGCAAAATGAATTTTGAGCTCACTTTGGTATAGTAAGCCGAAGGGTGCACATCCTACGCATAACTCCACAAAATATCACCATGCCCCACCGGATGCGCCGCACGTTCGGAATCATTGACTTAATGGGTTAAAGCGTTAGTTCGTAAATTTGAGGACATAGTAGCTGTGAGCTCAATCCCCGGGTCGGGCAGTGTATGCTTGCACTCAGTGGACCCCAGGAAAGTAGTTCTAAATATAACTCAGTGAAATCGGGCAGGCGTTTATAACTGAGTATTATTATAAACTAGACTAGTGACACATTAAACTTGATTTCCATATTCCATTGCAATGAAAGTTAAATATTTCAATTCGTTCATGTCATCATTGATCTGGCTTACAAGTTCATGTTTAACGTTTTACTGATTGTTTACAGTATTCAATCCGAATAGAATATCCAGGATAAACTTGAATTTTAAATCGGATTAACTTAAAAATATTTTTTAATATGCCAAAAAATATTTTAAAATCCTATTCACTTGAAAATATTTTTTGAATATGCCAGAAACTGTTTTTTTTTTTTAAATATTTAAAATATTGTTTGTTTAAAGAAAGCTGAAATATAAATAATTAATTTTCAAACATTTTGACGAAATACCAAAGCGGGATCTCTATATGTCTGTCTTCAACTTAAAACTATTTTAATTCAAAAATTGTCTGTTTGAAGAAAGTTAAAATAAAAATACTTTATGTATAAACAACTCTTATTTTCAAATCGTTATGCTTCGAACGGACTCACGACACAAGCACATAAGCACTCCTGCAATCACAGACTTTTAGTATTATATAGAAAAGAACAAGACGATATCCCGATACAGTGGAAATAGTCTACCCTCATAGATTAAATAAAGAGTTAGGTTCAGAATTCTCTGTAGGTTACCCAGATCAATATACAAGGAAGGACGAGGAGTGTACAATGGTCGAAACGTGATAAGAACAAGAGATGAGGACAATACTCCGAATATAAATAGTGTAAATAATGATAACTAATAATCCCAATAAAATCTTTAAAAAAGTCTATTCAGATGTATCAAAATTATTTTCTTTCAATTTGGTATGGGGAATCTATCAAGACATCCACGCATATCTTTTGATGATTATGCGATATAACTTACCTTCATGTTAGGTAATGCTAAGCGTATAACCCAATACTCAAGACCTCATTATGGCAGGTCGATTTTGGAACCGTAATATTGCACTGAGTTCAAAAGTTGCGGTTTGAGATTCTAAATAAATGGTCAAATATATTTTCCACGTGCTTACCGTTTTTTAGGAAACGATTTTGAAGATTAAGTTTAGATTCAAAATCTTAACGTTGGAATTTCATTCAGATGATCAGTGAAAGCCTTATAAAATTTATAATTTTTTGAAGCTTTGCAAATTTATATGGAGAAGATGCATAACACAAGCACGTTATTACTAAATTATTGTGCCATCAAATAAGACCGCCATTTACTTCAAAGAGAAATTATACTGAACAATTTACCTATATTATGATGTAATGTATTATACAGTGCAGGCATTTTAGTGTGATTTTCAATAAATTATGCAAAATTAAAAAAAAACATTGTCTCATCATTTGTGCCAAGCAGTATAGTGGTGTTATATAGACTTTTATCTATTTTAGTTTTTATTAATTATGATCTATCAAATGCTTTGACAAATCATTGAGTTGTCTTTTTTGTAAACTTTTACAATGCTTACACATTTTGCTCATCGTATACATTAATAAAACGGAATATTTTGCAAGTGCTGATTCATAATTAAAATTCTGGTTTTTCATTCAATGTATCTAATACAAAAGATATCAACTTTATTTGGATTTATTCTTGAAATACTATAATTTTGAAGTCAGTTTGTATGCAAAAAACCGCGGAAATTAGATATTTCTGTATATCTTTCAGACGATCTTTAAAACTAAATGCTCAAAACTTTGTAAAAGCTATGAATCTAATTCTTAGTGACAGTATTAGCACATTAAATCCCAGCTTTTAAATTATGTGCACACTTGATTTTCTAAAACACGTGAAAATTCAACTTTGCCCGAGTGTCACATGGTCGGGTCATCGGTAACAAAAACCTGTTAGAAGGTGGATGAATCTTATTGTATGTTGAACGACCATATATCATGATGATGTTGACTATGTTCTGTAACTGTTATACAGCCATTCTGGTGATATCACGGCATCGCTTCTTTCTAGACTGAAAACGGTCAGGGAAGTGGGCCCCCTCTCCATTGGAACCAATGGCCAGGTGTTCCGTACCAAGAGGACCCTTCAAGTTGCAGGAACTATGTTGAGATTTGACTTGGTCAGAAATGGGCTCCCTCAGGTCGATTTGTCCAATCTTCTCCGGATCTCAACCCAGAAATGTGAAGGGAACTGATCAGGTGTTCAACTGCGCAGTGACCCTACGACCAAGCCCGACCTAACGATCTTTTTTCTACATTTTTAAATCCTGTTGGTAAGTTTCTTGCCTACAGTAAAAGCCCATAACAACATGCCTGGTGGGCATCCAACAGGCATCTGATTGGCCTGTCGATGGTGCCAAGAATACGCTGACTGCATCTCATACAGATCGGTAAGGTCGATCCCAAACGGGTCATCTTCGTTATGGATACATGCAGACCCGTGTATAAGCCTGATTATTGTTTACCTATTGACTCAAGTATAAACCCAATACATATTTACTGATAGACTCAGTTATAAATCTGGCTAGTATTTACTATCATTCAAGTATAAATTCGACCAATGTTTTTTTCTATAGATTCAAGTATAAGCACGTACAATAACTACCTATCGACTCAAGTAGAAAATCGACTATTGTTTATCTATGAACTCAAGTAAAAACTTGACCAATATTTGCCTATAGGCTCGAGTATAAACTAAACAAATGTTGAAACCCGACCAAATTTTAGCTATATTGTCAAGTAAAACCCAAAGAATATTTACCTACATATTCAAGTACAGGGCTCGACAGAATGGTAAGACATTAGTGGCATTAGTGGCAATGGTGTTCTCATTTAGCTGTTGTTTTACATTTATGTGTGAAGTATATTTGCTGCGCCCTGTATATTCTCAACCAGTGTTTAACTATAGACACAATTAAAAAAGCGAATAAAATCTATAGACTCAGGTATAAAACCTATAAAACATATAGGCTCAGGTATAAAACCTATAAAACATATAGGCTCAGGTATAAAAGCTATAAAACATATAGGCTCAGGTATAAAACCGATAAATGTTAACAATACTAACATATCAACCCAATCATTTGTCCTTACAAAGTCAACTATAAACTCGACCAATATGTTCCTTTTGACTCATATATAAACCTGAAATAATACTTGTATAAGGAATGAAATATAAAACGACCAATATTTATATAGACATATATAAATGTTTAACCAATATTTATATAGACATATATAAATGTTTAACCAATATTTATATAGACATATATAAATGTTTAACCAATATTTATATAGACATATATAAATGTTTAACCAATATTTATATAGACATATATAAATGTTTAACCAATATTTATATAGACATATATAAATGTTTAACCAATATTTATATAGACATATATAAATGTTTAACCAATATTTATATAGACATATATAAATGTTTAACCAATATTTATATAGACATATATAAATGTTTAACCAATGTTTAACAATAGACATAAGCATAAACCCGACCTCTATTTACCTATAGACTCACGTATAATTGTTTAACCAATAATTTTCAATAGGTTCCAGTATAAAACCGTCTGTTCTTTTACTTATAGCATCATCTAAGAGCAAGTAACATTTTTCGACTAATATTTATATATAAACTCAAGTATAAATGTCTAACCAATATTTTCCAATAAACTTAAATATAAACGTGATCAATATTAATATATAGTTTCAAATGCAAACGTTTAACCAATCGTTAACAATAATTTGAAGAATAAACTCGACCATTATTTACCTATAGTCTGACGTATAAATATTTAACTATTATTTTTCAATAGACTGACGTATAAAACCGGTCAGTATTTGCCCATAGACTCACGTGTAAATATTTAACTAATATTTTCCAATAGATTCAAGTATAAACACGATGAATATTTACCTATAGACTCACGTATAAATGTTTAACTAATATTTACCTATAGACTCACATATAAGTATTAAAGTAATATTTTCCAATAGACTCAAGTATAAACTCGACCAATGTTTATCTATAGACTCACGTATAAATATTTAACTAATATCTTCCAATAAATCCGACCAATATGTTTATCACATGAAAAAGGCCGGAACGTACCTCGGCCGAAACATCGTGAATATGTCAACAAAGATTAGGACAACAGTCCGAACAGTGTAAATATTGTGGAATATATTAGTTAATTATTTATACGTGACTCTATAGGTAAATAAATCTATTTGAATATGACAACAAAGATAAGGACAATAATCCGAACAATGTAAATAGTGTAAATAATTACAATACCTCATCTCAGAAATATAGACAGATCCTGAAGATGGCCGGAGTGTACAACCGCCGAAACGTCGTGAATATGACAACAAAGATGGGGACAACAGTCCAAACACTGTAAATAGTGTAAATAATTACAATACCTCTTCTCAGTAATATAGACAGATAATATTTTGCTATCGACTCAAGTATAAACCTGACCAAGTATAAACCTATAGACTCACGTTTGAACTATTAACTAATATTTTCCAATAAAACTGACTATTTGTTTACTTATAGAATCAAGTAAAAACACATAACATTTTACGATAATAAAACATCAAACAAGGGATAGAGTAGTGGTCAGTTCTTCAACTCCCCGTAGACACCCAGGAAAGGCTGCATCGTACACGGATGCAATATTTTGATTAAAGAAAGTTCACTAGCGTTTACAAATTCGAAATAATCGTTTGAAATCCAGTATAAAATTATAATTTTTATCGTCTCGAGAAAATAGTAAGACAGAGGATCGCATTCTTCCATCGCTGTAATTTTTTTTGTTATTTTGCGCTGCAGTAAGAATACCTGCTAGCACTTGCCGACCAGAGTTTCATTGAACTTGTCTGTCTTTTTTTTTGCATTTATTGAGGGAGCGTAAGGTGAACAAAATCACTATCATATTCCCCTTTTTATTGCTGAAGGAAGAGCGAGAGCAATTCTGTCACGTAATCGTAATCACGTTGTCGTGTTATCACAGCAACGTCAATTAATCAGAAACTGATTATTTAAAAGAATCAATGGTGGAAATTACTCGCTTTGAAATCCTTGCTGAAGTGTTAGGTCTTTACACAATTCGATAACAAGCGAACAAAGGCGTGAGGTGAGTAAAGTTCTTTGCACAAGGCAATCTCCGTACAATGGAAAGAGCGTTACCTAATTTGCCTTATTAAAGTCTAAAAAAGAAAAAAAAAGGTTGTAAAAAAAGCAGCAATAATTTTTCATTATTATCATGAAGTGGTATTAGATTAAGTATTATCAATATATATATATATATATATTTTTGTTGCTTTTATCTACTCCAACTTAATTTCAGTTGCCTTTCTTTTATCTATTCGGACAATCGTTCTATTCAAATAATGAAGCATTGCTCGCATTAATTTTTGGCTTATATTAGGTCTAGTTATAAGTAATTTCTCCATGAAGGAAACAAATTTTAAAAACGAATATGTCATTTTACCTATTATTCATAAGTGGTAATCTAAATTTAAAAAAAAGGCATCTTCTGTGTGTCTTTTAACTCGAGCCAACATTTTGGAATCAGAATGATCCCAGGATTGAAAATCTGCCTTTCGTCTAGTGCCTGAACATCCAGCACTGGGATCTGTGTTCATGTAACAGTCAAAAATTCAAATTTTAAAATAACTGAAAAAAATTAGTGATTTTCAAAGTTTTTCATTTATATTGAGATTAAAGTAACGCAAAAACTTTGGGACTTTTTTTTGGGTTTTAAATTCAGGTTAAAATTTCTCCTAAACTTTGTGATTGAGGAAATTAATTTTATTTCTTCAAAATGCTAAGGAATCAGAGTTAAAGTGAGAGGTTTCTTGAGGGGAGGTTTTGAAATTCCGTAGAGTTTGTGATTTGAACAACTCAACTGAAGTTCCAAAGCGTTTGTGATTTGAAGAACTCACTTTTCGGCCTGATCTTGTATTTCGGCCTGATCTTGTATTTCGGCCTGATCTTGTATTTCGGCCTGATCTTGTATTTCGGCCCACATCTGAGTTTCGGTCATTCGGCCTAACTTGGTCTTTTGGCCTAAATCGGTCTTTTGAACGGAATTGGATTTCTAGCCCGAATCAGAGTTAAAGTGAGGTCTTGAACTTCCATGGAGTGAATTGGGGAATTCTGAGATATTTCTTCAAAATTATTATTGCTTAAAAGTCCACACGCGGCTTTTAAGCTAGTTGAGAATAAATTTGGAGTACATTAGCATATGTTCAATGTAAAACGGAGTTGATTTCCACAATCGACCACAAAAGCCGAGCTCCATCGAAGGTAAATTTGTGCATGCGGTTAGTTCGTCGGGGTAATATTCATTTAGAATTCTTAAAACACAGTGAAAGATTAAATGCACATTTATACGTCCACCAGCCGCAACGTGTCCATAACATTTCGATCGAAAAGCGCCCTGCGCTCTACAATAGTAAAAGTGTTCTTCTCCTCCATCACAAATGCATATCCGCATATATAAAAAAAAGAAAAAGAAATTTGAAGCCAGTTGGTCTACACCCCCTCCACACACACACTCCATATTCACCTGACTTTGGACCTGATCTTTTTCGATCGTTTCAAACGCTTGTCATACAATTTTCATTAATGAAAGTAAAATTTCAGGGTTCGTGAGATAATTCTTCACCTCACAATATGTGCAATTCTACTTAAAATACACCGATTGTAACAGCAAAATTGTCCAAATCGTGTAACAGCAAAATTGTCAGATTGTTAGATTGAGATTTGAACAGTTGTATCTTAGAAATGATTAAAGATATCTTACTGGAATTCTCCGAGATTTTCTAACACTATTAGACTCTATTTTGATCGATAAAGATGTATTTAGCTCTAAGTTGAAATGATGATCCATCTTGCTGTTTTGACCTCCTGATCCATTTTTTGAAATTTCTCCAAACTTTATTCATTTTTCTCTTGATGGTTCTTTAATAAACTTTTAAAATGCAAGCCAGACTATGAATGTTCGTACTATTACTAAAGGCTTGAATGATCTTTTTCATCACACCATTGCTCAATTGGGAAGATATAATGGGACTGACGCAAAAACTGTTCTCTTTCTAGCTGAATAAGACCAAGTATTTTTCAGTGATTCATACGACAAATGGTGTCAGGATGGCTAAATGTCTTACCTGAAAACCTACAAAAAAGAAACTCAGTTGGTTTAAAGCTTTTTTTTTTTTAAATATTAAACATTTTGTGGGATGGTCAATTATGCTGTGACATGTATCACTTAAAATATCTTATCCCAGAGCTTATTCTTTACTTTAACCTTGACATCGTCTTCAGCTTTGAAGGAACCTATCATTCAGAACTATTATTATACACGTCCCTACTCTTCTCTTCTAGTTTATATTGAATGTATATTTTCACGTAGGACGCCCAACCTCGAGTTCAGACATCAGCACCAACAGGCATCCATCGGTTTGGTCCAGTGAAAAAGGTACTGCGTGAGGAGATACATCAAACGTTATGGTGATAATGATGAAGTGAAAACTGTTGTAAGGAATTGACTACATGACCTAATTCGTTGGTGGAATCCTGCAATTGAACGAGATGATGACTAAGTTCTGAGGGATGTGAACCTGTGATGTATATCTATATCTTGTACGATATGTTCGTTTGTGTAGGGATAGAAACGGTGAGTATCCCCCTTTGGTAGAAATAAGTACGTCAAATGACGGCTTCTTGATGATGTAACTCCTTAGATGGAACGAAAGTGCAAGTCAATTTCCCTTTGTTTACAGCAGCTAATCCGAAAGGTTGCTTTCTTTAGACCCCGCCACCATAGCCCGGACTGAGGTTAAACCTGTCACCCCAGCAGCTTGCAAGTCCATGGTGCCGTTTCTTTTTGGGAATATATCTCTCTGTCTCGTCTGAATCTGGAGTCCTAAACATGATTTCACCAGACACAGGAATATCTCCATATTATAGGCAAGACCCTTCTTAGTTGTTTCTTCTTACACTCTGCTTTGCTGTATAGATATATGTGATATATTATTCTCCGCATGGGACATATGTATACATGTATATATAGTTTTGTAAATGTCTACGCAGTATAAAATTTTCTCTAAGAATAAATCAGGTTGGTTATTCTTTTTCCTTTCATGCATTCTGTTCCGTCCGTGAGCTACGGTGTTATTATATCACGGATATAATAATGCCCATAATGGGAGGAAATACAAAAATGGATAATAACCTTTTCTTCCATCTTCTACCGTTATATTGGTTATATACACAGCGTGATCTTATTTACCTCGATTAATTGTGTCACTTATTTCTTATATAATGAAACATAGTGCATTACTTATTGACTTACTTTCTTATTTTCTCATCATCAGACCACTAGATTAAATATTATCTACTAGTAATCTGCTGTGTGTATTACTTATTTCGTTACTTTTGTTTATATGAATAACTGTTTGATATATTAAGTTTTACTAATTTTTATTCATCTTAAATTTTCCATTTCAATTACTGAGATATTTATTCGATTACTATCTTATTACTAGATGGGGTTTTGTAAATTATTATTAAGTTGTGGCAAATATTTCCCTCATTCGAATTATAGCAGCTTATCATCACACTTACTTCATGGCATTATTATTTTGTTATTAGTGCAAGCCGTTATCAAACCTTATTCAATTTTCACTAGTATTCTTTTGATTAATTTTAGGTTCGAGGCAGTGGAAAAAACTACACTGTCTTTCATAAGACGCCATGAAAATTCACAGATAATCAAGTAAAGAAATCGGTATGTAAATATATACAGGGTGCGTTAATGGAAATAACATTGACATCTCAATTTAACAGATATATTTACCATAATACACCAAAATATCTTGAAATATTAAATATTAAATTTATTCAATAAAATCTCCGTTGGATTCAACCAGGGCCCCAGAAGTCTTCGGAATCTCCTGAATTTCTTTTGGAAGGTCTCCTTGTTTAAGTTGGTGAATACTGCCATAATCCTTAATTTCAGTTCATTTTTGGTGTTACAAGGAGTTTTGTTGGTCTCTCGATGAACTACACCCAACACACATAATAATAATCAATGGTGTTGCAGTTTGGAAGTTAGGTGGCCAGATATAAGGGGTGATGCTATTGCAAATAATTGTCTGACATCCATAACTAGGTTTCATTGCTCGTGTGAAATGATGCCAGCATCATACCTCTTCCAGCAGCATTACTTCCTCAAGGGTCATGACTAGGTATCTGCGTTGGGTGTGAGGCTCTCATCATCAAATTCGGGATTTCTTTTCTTATCGGAACGGCCAGAACGAGTTTTCCGAGCTGCCATACCTTTGTAATCACCATTAGACTCATCCGACTCTTTCCAAACCCTGTTTACTGTCCTCACCCCAAATTTCCAGTGGGGTGATTGGAGCTATTTTTCTCACAGACGTTGCCCAACTAACCTGACTATACGGTGAAGTCGATAATATTTTTATAAAAAGGCGCATTCACGAAATTAAAAATATAAAATGGCGACAATTTATTCATCGAACCTTGTATATATGCATGCATATATATATATATATATATATATATATATATATATATATGCTGAGAGAGACAGGCACAGAGTGAGGAATAAAGACAGAGATAGAGAAAGAAAGAAAGATAGATACTGTAGCGCATATATATATATATATATATATATATATATATATATATATATATATATATATATGTTGTGGATTCCGGGGATGGAATCCTTCACAAATAAATAAACAACACCAGTAATTGAAATAGGAAAATAAGTGTATTGAACGTAAGAATACAAACTTGAAAGATTAGTAGTCCAGGAATGCGGCTTAGTCGAAAGTATATATACAAGTCTCTGTAAGTGAAGCCGTAATTATCTCTTTCTCTGGACTCTCGTATAACTCTCGGTGAACACCCTGTGTCTGTTGCCGTGTCTTTCACCTTGTCCCAACGTATCTCAACCTTGTCTCAACATATCTCCAACTCTGTCAGTATAAGTATACTTTGGACGAGTCCATCTTGTGTAAAAGGGCAGAGCCCCACAACACCCCTTCCCTAGCTTCTTTTTTGCGGTTCTGTGAATTTTCTTTTCCTGCTTGTTCTTCTAATCTCCGTGGCTACTTGTGGTCTTTGAATTTCAAATGCTTCAAAAATCGCCTCCATTGAGTCTTCATTTTCCGAAGGTGACGAGCTTGGCTCCTTTACCCGTCTTTTTTGTATCTGATTGATATGTCTCCTGTGAGGGAATTTTTCGCATTGGATCGTGTACAGAACATTCCCCAGTCTGTTTATTATCGTACCTGGTTCTCAGTATGCCATATTATTCTTAAACATTCTGAAATAGACCCGTTCGCCTGGTCTGAAGGATCTTTTAGGCACTATCGGTGTATGCCGGTTTTTATTTTTGCTGGGAAATAGTTTATCAAAAACAGACAGTATTTTACGGGCAAACATCACTTCAGCTGGCGAAAGGCTAGATGGTGTATTCCCGTTCGGGGTGATTCTGTAGACTTGTAGGAACTGTTGTATGGCACTTTCTGTTGGTACGTCCTCTTAAGCGTGTCCACAAACCTTTCGGCTTGCCCGTTAGATCGTGGAAGCTATGGTGCTATTTTAATGTTTGACTTGATAAGTTGCACAGAATTCTTGAAAGTCGCTCGAGGTGAATGGGGTACCATTATCCGTTAAAGGCAATCAACCACGCCGAATCTCGCGAATAACTCGTGTAGACAATTAATCGTGTTTTCCGTCGTAGGGTTTTTGTATCTGAAAACTTCTGGACACTTGCTAAAGCTATCTACCGTTATCAAGTAGTAATATCCATCTATGGGTCCTGCATAGTCCGCATGGATTCTAGACCAAGGTCTCTCCACCTTAGGCCATGGTTTTTGCCGCAGCAAAGCATCTACATTTTTCTACCATATGAGTAATGTCGTTATCCATATTAGGCCAGTACACGAAACTTCTCATTAACGCTATCATACGATTTTTCCCTGGGTGTCCCAGATGAAAGTCCTTCAGAATTCGTCTTCGTAAAGATTTGGGTATGACCACCCTTTCATTATAAAGTAATACGTGATCACAAATTGAAAAACTGTCCGCTAGATTTCTTTCTTTTTCTTCTATTTTTCTCTTTGTACTTTGTATGAATTCATCCATTTCAGCTTCTCTTCTGATTTCTAACAAGGTCACTGGTAATTCCCTTACTGTATTGTTTAGCACTTTACTAATTTCGTCTTCGGCTCGCAATGCCGCTATTACAGAGTCTTCCAGAGGTTCGCATTTCGCAGGTACCTATCTAGAAATCCATCCGCATGACAAATTTTCTTCGACGGTAGGAACTCTAGTTTGAAATTATAATTCAATAATATAGTGCCCCATCTCAGAAGTCTGTTGGCTGTGTAAATTGGTAGTCCTTTTTTCGATCCGAAAATAGTGAGAAGAGGTTTATGGTCAGTTTGAAGAGTAAACTCTCTTCCATATATGTATCTGTGGAAGCGATTTATGGCGAATATTATGCCTAGCGCTTCTTTCTCTATTTGCGAATAATTCCTCTCTGCTGGTAACAACGATCTAGATGCGTGAGCTATAGGTTTCCTTGTGCCATCCTGCATCTTGTGTAATATACAAGCTCCCACTCCGTGTGAGCTTGCGTCACGAGCAATGATAATTTCCAGTTTGGGATCAAAATGCGTCAGTTCTAGATCAGACGTTAATTTCTTTATGATCTCCTTAAAAGCTTTCTGACAATCTTCCGTCCAGTTCCATTTGTTCTCTTTTTTCAATAATTCATTGAGGGAAGCCCTCAATTTGTGCATGTTTTCAATGAATTCACCATAATAGTTCCCTAGACCAAGAAAGCTTTGCAACTCTGCGACATTTTTCGGCTCAGGCATATTTTTTTATTGCAGATGCCCTATCTGGATATGGTTTTCTGCCACTTTCATTGATTATATGGCCTAGATACTTGATTTCTTTTAGAAAAAAATCGCATTTTTTCTCCTTCACTTTAAAACCAAAATCCTGAATTCTTTTAAAGACCTCTTTAATGTGTGTTGCGTGTTCTTCTACATTATCGCTTTTGATTAAAATGCAATTTTATGTTCAAGCAGTCTTCTGACAATTTTTGTAGCGTTAATCCAGGCTCGTTTTGAATCTTCGAGAGAATTCTTTTGCTCATTTCACTGTCCTTGGCTGAGACTAATCCCAGTACGAAAATAAGAGACTTAAAACTGACCGGAGTCAATTCTGCCAACTTAAAGTCATCGCAATGTTTGTTCACGATTGCGGCGAACGTGGAGTAGTCCTCATTTTCGCTTTTTACGAGGTTGAGACATTTCCACCATTTGTGAAAAAGTGAAGTCTTTGTACTGAAGAGATCCGTAAGGCATGTAACTGCCTCGTCAAACGTCAAATCGTTTGTCTTTTTCGGTAGAATATAATGCACAAATTTTGTGTACTCCTCTGTTCCCAATTTCCTGAGTAATAAACGTAGCTTCTCAGCTTCCGTCCAATTTTGGCTATCAATGTTGAAAATGTCTTCATGACGTCTGTAATAGTCCCCGAAATTTTTATCATCTTCTAGAGAGTATTTAAATGTTTCTATTGTGTTCCAAGTTGCGTCTTGAGAAAAAGTCGCCTCTTTTTCGATATTCTTTTGTTGTGTGTTTGCCGTTACTTTTAATATTAATTCCTGGAGTTGCATTTGTCTTTCTTGATTTTCCTTCTGAAATTCGAGCTGTCTTTCTTGATTTTCCTTCTGTGTTTGTAGTATTACATTTTCCATTTTTTCCTGTTGAGAGAGCAATTGTTTTTGCCACTTCTCTTCCATTCTTTCTTGGAATTGTAGTTGCTGTTCATTTGGGTATTTTACAAGTTCTACTAAAAAACTTTAAAAATCCCCCATGATAAGAGTCTTACGAAAACCTCGATTTTCCGTATTTTGAGGAAGTACCTTTTAATCACGGTGGTCGCGCTAAATCCTCGCAAATTGTCGTAAATCTTTGTCGCTCAGTTGTTGTGGACGCTGGCAACGGCAAATTTTTTTGAGTCTCCAAGAAGTGACGTGAGAAAAATTTTATTTTTTCTTTCCGTGTGGGTCCGAAGTACTCGTCGGCAAGTTGTTGTGGATTCCGGGAATGGCACAAATAAATAAACAACGGCAGTAATTGAAATAGGAAAACCATCGTTTTGCTCAATCCCATCAAGTTTGTTACGCGCTGCTTTCATCTGTCCGTATTTCCCTTAATATATCCTGTGAGTATCAGAATTTCCAAGCCTGCCATCCTCAGTACGCGCGCTTGAAATTTCAACTGTCTCTTTCTGATGTTAAATATAAGTTTCCTTTTTTTCCATTGTCTTCAAAACCTCGTAGTTACTCACATATTCTGTCCATAGTATCCTCAGTATCTTTATGTAGCACCACATTTCTGTTGCTTTAAGTCTGTTCTTCATCTTTGAAGAGATTGTCCAGCATTTGGTTGCCATACGAGAGGACAGATATCATTTCAAATTCTTCTTAATAATCTGCAATGTATTTTAGAATGCATATTTGTCCATACCAATAGTGTCAGACAGGCTGTCCTCTGTTGGAACACTTCCCAGGTATTTAAACACGTTTGTATGTGTTTAATTTTAGTATCTCCGATTTGTAATTAGGTCAGAAGTTATTTCGACTCGGACAGCTTATTCCCAAGTACTGTTGCTGTGTGGATCAGACTCCCTATAGGATGCTTTCCAGTTTCTACACAATTCAAGTCTACGGTTAAGTGATATCTTTCCTGCATAACATATTGCTTTCAATTTTTAACTGTTCCTATGTCCATGCATCGCCACAGAGTAATCCTCTACCGTGACTGGCTTTGGGGCTTTGTGCAGGGTAAACATTACTATAAAAAGAGAAAATCAATGTGAAGATTTAAAATACTTTATAAACTAACGTTCACTTCATACAAGGCCGAAGATCCACTAAATTTAGAGCGTTACTGAATGAGATGTATGAAAGGACATCACTTAAATACTTCCAACAGTAGCAACAACTAAAATGGGTAGCATATTGCTGTGTTGAAAGATGACTGACCTTCTCTATACCAGTTGTTGAAAAGTGGGTAGTAAGTAGCAGTGTTTGACTCGTAAGAATTGCAGCATTGAACTATAATATTCTCTATATTTTTTATTCCGATGGGTTGTAGGGGAAGGGGTGTTTCTTGGGCAAGATAGTCTGAAGGAGCCCAACCCTTTCCAGGCCGGTTTTTGAATTTTTTTTTTTTTTTAATCATATCACCCCAAGCAAGGCCGGAGGCTACTATCACGCAAGGGGTTAAAGAAGGGTTGGAGGAAGAGCAGATAGGAGTGGCAAGGGAGGGGGTGTGGAGAACGAGAAAGGCAGTGGGTCGATCAAGGCAAGGGGGCCACAAAAGATCCGGAGCGAGAGCAATGAAAGGATGTGGAGAAGGGAAGTGGATAGATCAAGGCAACTGGAGATGTCGATTGACGCTACACTTAAACCGTTGGAGATTGTATTTGTCAAGGAAACAGTAATAGGGAATAGGTTACAAGAACCAGTCTGCCCTGCTATTTACCCATAACAAGGGAGAAGAAGAAGAGGATTCATACCTTTCCCAAGGGTATTAGCACGTAAGTGAATGTAATGGATTTGACTGGAATTCGAACTCGGATCTCCGTTTCCTCAATCCGCGCCGCTATCCATTACTCCATTACATCTATTCTCTATTTACTATATTATTAATCCATGTCTCTCAACCTCTGTTCTAGTGTTTCCTTGCAGATTAACTAGAACTACGAACTTTACACAAACTTTCTGACACACATGTAACCCAAAGAGAAAATAATGATATATTCAAAATGTTGACTTACCACGCTACTGGAAACTCCCATCAGTAGTCGAAAGAGCTATAACATCAATGTGGATTTGAGAAACCTGAACATTGTTTTAATAGAAAGATTTTATAAAAATTCAAACGGCAGTTGGACTGTTTGTTCGGTCAATGAATGCTGAATACTTCCATTTACCGAAAGAGCGAATATTAAAAAAAGGCTCTATCTCGCTTATTGAACGCTATTCTTTAAAAAAAAATATGCTTAATTCATGTAATAAGTGTTGACAAACTAACTTAAGCAAAATTTTAAGAAGTAAACCCCCAGCAAATATTAGAAAGTATGATATCAGTGAATTTGAGAAACCTGTCTATATTTCTGAGATGAGGTATTATGTACACTATTTACATTGTTCGGACTATCTTCCTCATCTCTATTGCCATATTTATCACAAAGTTTCGGCCTTCTTCAGGCGGTTGGCATGTCGAACTGAACCCTTTATTTCGCTCGCTGGGGTAGACTGTTCTAGTTCCAGGTGCCATGTCTAACGGATGTCAGTTATCAGTCATCTCCTGTTAATTCCCCTCTCCAAGTTCTCCACCGTCTTCACCAGGTATTGAACTCACACTCTTTGGGTCCTGTCACTGGATCTAACTAACGCCTTTATCCACTGTACCGTGTGTCCTTGAGAAACCTATTTTCACGAAAACAATATTTTAATAGAAAGATTTTTATAAACTTTGACCGACAGTAATGCTAACTGTTCGGGCACAGAATTCTGAATGTTTCCTTATAAGGAAACGGCTCATATTAGCATTACTATTACTATAAACAGATTTTTTTAAAAAGAAGTGCAAGGATTCTGTAACTCTTCTTGTGTTAATAGAAGCCGACAATGATACTAGAGGATGCCAGTTTTATAGATTTCAACCAACAATAATATTAATTGTTCTGAGAGTGAATGCTGGAGATTTATTTATATCGTTCAACGTCTCAACATTACTTTTACCATTAACAGAATTAAAACACATAGGAGGATGCTGTAACTCACTTTGCCTTAATAGCAGCCGACGATGATGCTGGAGGCAACCAGTTTTATAGACTCCAATAATGGTAACTCTTCGGACAATGAGTGCTGAATGTTTTCTAATAAGGAAACGGCTCGCCCGCCATTAATATTACTATCAACAGAATTAAAACCCGTACAAGTATGCTGCAACCTTGATCACCTTCTCTGAACGGCAGTCGAAGATGATACTGGAGTTAGCCTGATTTTAAAGATCAACGAAGAATAACACTTCGGACAATAAATGCCTAATGTTTCCTTATAAGGAAACGGCTTGTCTCAACATCATATTTTACTATCAATCGAAATTAAAAAAAAAACGTACAAGGATGCTGCAACTCTCCTTTCTTAACAAGCAGCCGACAATGTTACTGGAAGAACCTTGGTGTTTGAACTACATTCTTCGAGAATCCAGAATGTAGATCTGATACGAAAAAAAAAAATGATTTATTTATAAATGCAAACTGATTCAATAATTTTTCTCTGCCATTTTACTTTCTTTGATTCATTTTTTTTTCAAAGAGAAAATTCCCAATAAATTCTTTATCCAAATCTGTGACGTAATTCAACTAAAATCTTATATGTGTTTTAAAAAATTAAAAAAAAAACAAACACAGAAGATAAATATATTTTGCGTGAATATTCATTATTTTTTCGGGAGAAAAAGTTCACTTCATTTATTTATTTCCTTTTTCAGCTTATAAAATTTTCACAAATTCACAATTTTATCTTCAGAAATGGTAAGAAAATTCTACAGAGAGAAATATATCTCTTTGGATGCTTTATCTAAATGGAAATAAAAAGAGTTTTGGTATATCCGTTTGTTTGTTTGCCGTGCTGTCTCTTTTGTCAGGACTGGGAATTAGGAAGAAAGGAAATTTTCATCGCTATACAAAAAATATTTCCTTTAAAAACCATCACTTATAAATTAGATAAAAAATAAAAGAACTGCATCGCTTAAAAGATATTCGTTTTATTTTTAAAAGCACAGACAAATTCCAATATGCATTTTAACTGCAATCGGACGCATGCTTTTGATGTGAGCATAAGAAAAGATAAAATATTTTTTTCAGAATATTTTACAATAGAACCAACACCAAATAGCTTTAATCATATCTATAAATTTAGCATTCCTCCATATTTGGAATATTGCTACCACATATTGTCTGATGCCCCTGTTATTCACCTTGAGCTCCTTCTTAAAATCCAAAGAAGAATCAGCAATATTATTGGTCTTAAACTGGTGGTTCGGCTTCAGTCACTTTCCCACTTCCATAAGGTGGCCTCTCTGTGCTTTTTCCATAAATACTTTCATGGTAATTGTTCAGATGAGCTCTTCACTATGGTACCTAGACTTTTTGAATTTAAGCACAATACTAGACTGGTGTTGAGATCTCATCAATTTACTGATGAGCCTGTTAGATGTAACGCCATGTTCTATGCTAACAGTTTCTTTTCTTGCAATTTTTGATTGAGGAACTCCCTTCCAGCTCCATGCTTTCCAGCCAACTTTAATCTGCAAAAATTCAAATGCAATGTCAATCACTATCTACTGTCCTCCTGATTATTCTTTTCTCTTCCTGCTCATTATTAATGTTTCTGTTCCTAATTCTTCCACACCCTGTAACCCTTTGTGCCTTAGTGGCTTTATTACCTTGCATGGTGTGATACCAATTAAAAAAAACGAAAACTATATATTTATATTATAACTACAATTAACAACCATTGAGTTGTGTAATAAAGTGTCATTGTTATTGCATTTCCGATAAAAACAGACTAGACGAAATTCTCATAAAAGTGTAATATGGACATTTTACTGGCATCAGATGGTTTATCAGTTTAGCATTTAATATTTAACTTTGAGCTTCTAGATAAGATCCAAAGAAGAATCAGCAATATTTTTAGTTCTGATCTGGCGGCTCGGCTTCAGTCACTTTCTTACCGCCATAAAGTTGCCTCTCTGTGCCTTTTCTATAAATACTTTCATAGTAAGTGTTCGGATGTACTCTTTGCTATGGTACCTAGACTTTTTGAATTTAGGCGCAGTACTAGACTGGTGTCGAGATTTCATCAGCTGAGAGTTGAGCTGGCTAACCGTAAATTCTATGCTAAATTCTATGCTTTTTTGGCACTTCTCTCTTGTGGGACTCCCTTCCAACTCTTTCCCTTTCCAGCCAATTTTAATCTGCAAAAATTTAAATGCAATGTCAATCGCTATCTACTGTCTACCAAATTACTCTTTTCCCTTCATGTTCATCATTAATGTTTCTATTTATAATTCTTCTTCGGCCTTTAACCCCTTTGTCTCTTAGTGGCATAACTGCCTTTCATGGGATGATAGCCATTAAAAAAAATCAAGACGAAACGAGAACTGTGTCAAAACACTACAGTAATCATCGTCGAATATGGAGATTTTAGCTGTTGCATTTCATTCTGTTTATTATTCTTTTCGTCGCAACATTTATACGAATGTAATAATAAGGTAAACTTCGTGCCCTAAAAAACGGAATGTTGAAGGGACGGTTTTTCCCCTGACACCGCGATTATTCTAAATTCACTCATCGCCAATGTTCATTATTTTGAAGGCGCTTTTGTTAGAATTTAAATGAAACCTAGACAAAAGATGAAAGTGAATTTATCCTTTTTTTATCTTGAGAATTTACAGCAAAAATATTAATCACTATTTTAGATTCCTTATTTATAAGAATAATTTTAAAACTAATGCAATTGGATTAAAACTAATGCAATATTTATCATTAACGAATTTATAAAGAAATAAATATAAAAAACAATTATGCATTCATAAATTTATAATTTATAAATAAATATTAAAATATGTGAATGAACTATAGTGAAATTGTGGCGTGAGTAGCTATGGTCAACTGCAAAATAAGTAACAGCAAATAGAAGTGTGCAAGTACAGGGCAAAATAATATAAAGTTTAGTAAACAATATATGCAAGGCAAATTAACAGTAATAAGGCAAAGTAACAGTAATATGGCATAAAGTTCACATATTAAGAATTTGGGTTGACACACAAAAGTAAGTTCGGACAAGGGAACCTAGCGACTTTAAGGCAAGACAGACTGGGATTCAGTCAGATGAAACCGAGAACTGGCCTATTTTATTGGCTAGGAAAAAATCCCAGCATGCATTCCTGTTCTTTTGCTTATGAAATAGGAAAGAAAAATTATTTTTCAGTCTTTCCCTACTAGATTGAAATCAATAGAAATCCTTATTATTTACCATTTTATAAAGTTCGAATCTAATAAATAAATAGTGTTTATTATTTTTGGTGTTTATTCTCAAGTATAATCAGAATAAAATCACTTACATGTTTAGATTATATTACAATTTTAATCATCGCTTTTTAAAATAATAAATGTTGACGAATAATGAAGGTAATTAAAATAATAGCGGTGTCATGGGAACACCGTCCTTTTGACACACAGGGTTCTTTTTAGTGGGGGTGCTAGCAAGAAGGCCCAATTTTGCCTAAAATGCGAGACATTGATTAATATTAAAAATATTTGTGTAACCTTTTAGAACTTATTTCCTATTCTCTTAAGAATTTCTTTCCTACTTGTTGCTACTACTATGGCCATTATTTACTGCTTTATCATCTAAATAAGAATACAATAATATTACTTACGTCTACAATCACTACTACTGTTCTATATTGTTTGCTTATACAGGGTGCGGCCGAAATGTCTCCCACATTTCAAACTCTCACTTGTGTAATGTTAATGAACTTAGTGGCAATGGCGTCTTCATCTAACTAATATCTTACCATTTTTATTTTCAAATACAATCAGTTACCATCATGACTTGGAACCGTACACTCTCTCAGTGTGCGTGTCGGTAACACTCATGTCTCTTAACCTCCTCTTCTTACTTCCACTGAGTGTCTGCTACGTACGTCACTGGTTCAACGGACGGCTCGTCTCTCCCTAACGGCCGGCTCACAAAGGATAATTCTGTGGTACTGCCTATATAAGCATACGACCAAATGTCACTTGATCACCCTTTAATTATTTATTCCTCATCGGCTATTTGATGCCCGTTTGAAGCACTCATTTCGAGCGTTAACCCCCCTACAGCAGACAAAAACTCGGCCCACATAAAATTATCTATAGTCAAATTTACTTCATGTATGCTCTAAGCTAGGGCTGCGTTCCACTATTCCACATGATGACCTACGTCGTGAAGAGACAGGGTATTTAAAAATAATTAAGTAAGTTGGTGATTATTTGCAGAAATATATTTTGAGACATCTCTCAGTTTCTTGAGGTCAAGGATTTAAAACTTTTATCCAGCCCTGGGCAAGGTTCTATTGAAGATGCTGCAAGCCTCTCTTCTCAGAGTTACAGATATAGTCCAAGGCAAGGACTAAGACGGATATAACTTGTGCCATAGCCGTTGCAGTTGTTGACAAAATAAAACTGAAGTCAGCGTGGGACAACATTTGAGACACCGGTTCCAGAATTATCCTCAGTGTATACAATCGAAGAATTTTCTTTATATGGTTGATGACCACATGCAACGGAACTTAAATTCAGATATTCTTTTCTCCTAGACTGACTGCCAGCTCTCGGTTGAATCCAATGTTACGGGATATTTAATCCATAGAATCTAAATACATTTTAACTTACGTAGATTTCAAACTTAAATGATTTTCTTAATTATTGATTGTTTTAACTTAATATGAATGGCTTCTAAAATTTGTAATCGTTTTATTAAACTTTGTGTTATTAACTATTATAATATTGTCAACGCCTCGTTGATATAAGTTGTCTGTTTTCTCTTACAGTAGTGTGATTTGAACGAGCATTTGACAAGTGAGTCTGTGGTAAAGTGTTGTGGTTGTATATTCTACATATGGTTTCTTTTATAAAATCTACAATAAGGCAACTGAATTTGTAAACAACATTAATTTTATATAGAGCCTGTAATGAGTTTAAATCCAGACGTCTCCGACAGAAGAAAATATGAATCTTTAATGAATACCTCATAAGCCTATTTCTGTACAATAGAGAATAGTATCTCGTATTATCTACATTATTCGGGCTGTTATCCTCATCTTCATTGCCATATTCACAACGTTCCATCCGTTGTACGCTCCGGGCTTCTTCAGGTGTTTGGAATTTCGAATCGAACCCTTTATTTCGTCCACCGGGGTAGATTGTTCTAGTTTCACGAGTCAGACCTCTTAAGGGTGTAAAAGTTATTTCCCTTTAACTCAAATCCCCATCTTTTTCTTTTGGTTCACAACTGCTGTAGCCTGGTATTGAACACATAACTAGTCCAGTCACTGTATCTAACCAACGCCTTTATCCCCTGGTTCATGTGAATATGGCAATGAAGATGAGTATAACAGTCCGAATAATGTAAATAATTTAAATAATGTAAATAATCATGATACCTCATCTCAGAGATATAGATAAACAACGCCAGTAATTGATAAATTACTCGGTAACCGACGACTTAAAACTTTCAACAATCAAACGCTTTCTCAACCAACAGAACAGATACCACGGAGTCACACAATTACTCAATTAGCATCGCTGCGGCTTAGTCACCATTTTGGGGATTGATATATATATATATATATATAAAAATAAGCACCTGACTGAAAAGTACTCAATGACTTTGTCAACAAAGGAAAGTGGACTGTTGACCGAGCACGAGTAACCTGGCTGTCTGTGGCTAAAATGATTTTGATGTCGAACAAAGTACACATTGATTCTGAAGATAGAAAAAAAAGAAATGACTCGGGGAAATACTTTGAAATTACAGAAATTTAGTAAGAAATCCGAGGTTCAAATCTACAGCGTACATGTAAGGATATGAACTTGCAAATTTTAAATGTTTTATAATATATATCGGGTCGCGGTCCAGATTAAATAATCTGACGAGGAAACGCATTCCTGTCGGCCTCGGTTTTCTATATTTTTGCATCCACTAAATTCGTTTTCTATCCACGTTTAAGATGTTTATTCCCTGTACAGCAGTGGTTCCCAACCGATTTTGAGCCAGGACCCACTTTGGTATTTCTAAAATTGTGGTTCTGTTATATTTAATTCTTTCATATTCAAAATTTTACTGCAATTCACGTGAAGGTGTAGTGGACCGGCCGTGTGAGGGGAATGGAAGAAGTAGAGAAGATGAATTATCTCTGGTTTAAGACTTCGATGACCGGTCCAGCTACATAAAAATGAATGTTGGACTCTAATGGGGTCCAAAGGAACAAACGAGGCAGATATATGTATGCGAACAAATATATATTATTAACAAACAGATAAAAACAAATTGATACACGGGTTTACAAATACATTTAAAACATGTATAGAACGTTTAGTGTCTGTGTGGAAAGTTATTGTGTGTGTGTGTTTGAGTTGGAATGTCCGTACGGTTTGGTGAATCTTGTTCTAGCGTATTCCCTGAACATGGGAAACGCTAGTTGTGTGTGAGAGTTCACATACTGGAAATACATCGCACCACGTGCGACAGTTGCCGACCTCCAGCGAGGTCGGGTGAGCCGCCCGTGGGCGCAGCTGTGGAAAGAAAGAGAGAGAGACCGAGGCGAAAGGTCAGCCCGTATTTATACTCCCGGGAGGGAGAGACCTCTAGTGAAGTGTTGAGAAAATGAGGGGGAGCTAACTGCGACAAAGGCCATTAATTTGGTCTCTAAACAAAGACCATGGCGTCCATGATATAGAATTTTTTTTTTTTAAATCCAAAAGACAGTTAAATATATATGTTTGTAATATGATAGACAATTGAAAGTCAGAAATATAAAATATTTGAATGAAAGTTTATTCTTTAATATACTTTGATCATTTTAATCATGAAATAATAATGGAAGAAGAAATTTGAGCTCACTAGAAAAAAATTTCACTGTTAATAACTCATACTCGAATTGCCCCTTTATTCTGTTGGTATAGTAATCCGAAGAGTGCACATCCTACGCATGCCCCACAAAAATATTACCATGCCCCACCGGTGGGGGATCCGCTCACGTTGGGAATCATTACTGTAGAGCTTAAGAATTAATCAAATATTTTTCCCGCTTTTTTTGTAATAATAATAATAATAATATAGTATAGATTATGAAATCTTGAAAAACCTTTGGGAATCGCTGTACACATGTCCAATGAGATTACTTCTAGGTTATTCTTTTCGTTTTTCAAATTATTTTTGATGGTTAACTTTTCAGAAGATTTGGATAGCACTTCGTATTCGAGTGTTAATATAAGGGCATGCGTATAAGTGTTGTTTGCGTGATTGCGTTAAATTGATAAGAAATATTTTTGCTTCTGATGTTTTTCAAATACGCGTTCTCGAACGCGCATGCGTTCTTAAGTTCGCTCATTTGCTGGAGCATGGCTTGGTTAGAACTAAACAACGTGATAGAAATTGCATGAATGAAAACGAAAAACAAGTTGTTTTTTTTTCTTCTCACAAGCTGAAGAAAGAATGGAAAAAAAAAAGTTTATAATTCTAAAACGTCAGCCACTTTGAACAAAAACAAAATCAAATAATCGTTTCTCTTTCATTTCCCACAATTCCCTGAAGAATGAAATAGATTATCAGTCTCCATTTTCAAAAGGAAACCGACATCTGATCAACTTTATAGTTTTTAAAACTTTTTTTTTTATTATTTTGTTTGAATCACCCAAAAAATCAAAAAAAATATCGACCATGTTAAATATTGAACTTTGGGCTGGGGAATTCTGGTTATTTTGATTTAATGTTATTCGATAGGGGTTAGAATTATAAATCACTTTTTCTTTCATTCCTCCCCACTTCTCTCCATATCTCTCTTTTCCCCTCTCAATCTGTCACTCTCTCTCTCTCTCTCTCTCTCTCTCTCTCTCTATATATATATATATATATATATTTATACACACACACACAGACATATATATATATATATATATATATATATATATATATATATATATAATGCATCGCACATATCGTGGTAGTGTTATATATTTATTAATATCTATCTATCTATATATATATATATATATATATATATATATATATAGAGAGAGAGAGAGAGAGAGAGAGAGGGGGGGAGAGAGCTGTAAATTACTTCTCTCTCTCACTATATATTTACTTACGCGCAAATACCACTGAGAAAGGTACGAATCCACCACTTTTTCTCTCGCAACAACAGGTTCATTAGTAAGACTTGTATCATTAATCATTATTACATCCAAAAACAATTCTTACAATCTAAAAATATTTTCTGGGATTAAATAACCCCCAAAAGAATTGATGAGCAGAACAAAACGAATCAACCAACCAATTAATAATAATAAAAATAATAATAATAATAATAATAATTAATAATAATAATAATAATAATAATAATAATAATACAAAAGTTCTTGAAAATCGATATTAAATTATGGCCGGTAAACTGTACACAAAAAACAACAAGGGCCAATCCCCAATAATCCTTAAATGATTTTCATTATATTCTCATCAGAACTCTAGGATAGAAAAAAGCGCACAATAGGAAAACAATGCTATACCTATATTATAAATATATATTCATCAAAGGTTAACAACTTTCAGGCCCAACAGTCACTCCTTCTGATTACAGACAGAAGGATTAAAGAATATACCGGGTGTAAAAGTAAAATTGTCCAATCGTTTGATTAAGTTTTGAACCGTTGTAATTTCGAAATGATTAAAGATATCTTACTGGAATTCCCCGAGGTTTTTCTAACATTATAGGACAATTAGCTTGACAGAAGAATCGTGATGAAATCGATCACAAACGAAAATGACATGTTCATCATTAATTAATCATAGCCAAGGATCGGAGCCTCATGACGATTTTAAATAAACTTCAAATATATATATATATATATATATATATATATATATATATATATATATATATATATATATAATTCCAGGATAATTTTACAATTTATTCAAGATGATTGATCCTCGCTCTCTCTAACCTAACTTTCTCTCACACACTTCACGTACGATTATATTTTCAAGTTTTTGTTCCCTCTATTCTCTGGACTAGCATAGCTTTTTCTCTTGACTCTTCCTCTTTTGTAAAGTTATTCACCATTCTCTTGGTGGTTCTTAAATGGACATTGAAGATGGAAGCCGGATTATGAATGATGGTACCATTACTGAAGGCCTGAATGATCTTTTTCCTGTCACCATTGTTCAGTTGAGTAGACAGTAGGGCTGACACAAAATGATTATAACCTGTTGTCATTCGAGCTGAATAAAGCAAAGTTTTTTTCAGTGATTTTTACGACATATAGTAGCAAGATGCCTAAATGGCTTATCTGAAAACCTAGAAAAACTCAATTAGTTTTGTGTTTTTTTTTTTAGATATTAGAGATTTTGTGGGATAGAAAATTATGTTATAACATGATTTGAACAATTTTGCTCTTACACCCGGTATATAGCAGTTGTGGCTTTTAGATTTGATGATTATACAGTGTAACCCGGATATAAGAGACCCGGATATAAGAGAAACCCGGATATAAGAGAGATTTTCTCTGGTCCCAAATTAGAGCCTGTGTTAATGTATATATAATAGACCAAACCCAGATATAAGAGAAACCCGGATATAAGAGACTTCATCTCCGGTCCCGACAACTCTCTTATATCCGGGTTACACTGTATATGGGATAACGATATATAAATTTTTACGTACCAAGAACAACTTTTGGAGAAAGATGTATGAAAAAAGTAGAAAAAGTTTTCATGTGATTGTTTTGTTTTAGGAATTCAATCAATCTAATGTTTTGGTTTGATTTGGTTTGGTTTGTTTTACGGCATATCAAACTCAATGGGTTATTTAATGCCAACAAGATTTTTATTGCTGGTAATATTTTTTTTTCCAAAATGCATTGCTGCTAATATTTTTCGAAAAATCCTTCAAAAATTTATTGCTGGTAATTTTTTTTATTTACAAAAACGTATTGCTGGTATGAAAACCTATTTTTACACTTTCATAGTGTTTTGACTCCAGTTTTGGGGGTAAACTATTTGCCCATAGCTGAGACCCTACCAGGTGCTACCACCCAGGTTAGGGTGGACTTGGGAACACCAGCAATTAAGAGGCGGCTCCATGCTCCTCGAAGCCTGCTAATTAGAGGCCTTGCTGCTGGATGTAGTTTATCGTCATACCCTGGACATTAAAGGGTTTGGTTCGAAATTCCATGAAATATCACATGAAAAAGCCAGAGCGTACAGCGACTGAAACGCGAATATAGCAAAGGACGGCAACAAATAGTGCAAATACTTTATAAGCAAGTTTTATTTAGGTTTGTTTTGCTGCCAGACATAGTTTATCGTCATACCCTGGACGCGGATGTAGTTTATCGTCATGACCAAGACGGGATCTAAGTATGTTTGCGTTGATGTGATGTAATTAAATTTAGTCCGATGAATCCATTAAGGAGGAAAAACGTCGCAAGAAAACATTTTCTCCTTTGTGATACATTTACATTTTCCCCATTATATATATATATATATATATATATATATATATATATATATATATATATATATATATATATATATATATGTGTGTGTGTGTATGTATATATATATATAGGCTTAAACATTAATATTCCATGTTCATAATTTATTCCATATGAATCGCAAATACGATTCAATTCATCAGTCCTACAAATTCAAATATATATATATATATATATTTTAGATATATGATTGCATATGTATGTGTATATTTACCACTAATGTTATCTATCTATCTATCTCTCTCTCTCTCTCTCTCTCTCTCTCTATATATATATATATATATATATATATATATACATACACACACGCATATACGCACACACATATTACAATAATGTACAAGGCCCGAGGGCTACTCGAGGTAAAGGTTTACAGAATAACAGGCGAGGCTTATGCAGATATGTGTGAAAGATAATGGTTAACCCTGGATTTAAACAGGTTAAGAGTGTAGTGTTAGCGGAAGTATCCTCTTAGTGACCGGGTCCATGAGTTAATGGTTCGTGGAAGAAGCTGATCAAGTGACACTTATATCTCTTGAAAGGAATGACGAAGGGTGGTTCGCTAGAATGTGCATGCGATATCGGGTTTTAGAGATGAAGGTTAGGGCTGGTGGAACTAAGGAAGGTAGTTCTTCTGAAAACATACCGTAGGAATAGAGATACAGCCCCGAGAGGCAAGCGACGTTTTTTTTTTTCTGTGAGAAAGTGGCTACCGGATGAAAAAAATAAAATAATGCGTCACCGAAAAGACAGCGTAGAAGTTTATGAACTCTACCGAGAGTGACAACTGCTGACTCGGCCGCTTGTGCCCATATATGGCCGCAGTAGTCCATTTTCGGCCTGATCTTGCTCTTGTAAAGGGAGATGACAGCAGGAGGAGTCAGGTGCATGCTAAAGCGGTACAGGAAACCGATCATTTGGCAAGTATCTCAGGCGATGGATCGTATGAACGAGTCGTACTTAAGGTCTCAACTTAAGGTAACATCCTGTCTTTTGGCGTTTTTCTATTCTATATAGAGCGGAATAGAAACCAGATCCACTTATTTTTGTGTTTTTTGTTGTTTTCCGGTTTCTTTCTTTAAGGAAACTATCGGCTAAGCAAAAAGTTCATTCGGTTTATTATTTTAAAATTCACAATTTTCTACTTAAATAGTGAACCTATATTTTGGCCAAATCAGTATATTTTGTTGTTTTATTTTCATATTTCCATGTTTATAGCAATTACTAAATTTTGTTCCTCCAGTGACGAATCTGCTATGAAACTAATAAAGATTACGATTCAAAGACTCCTAGTCCAAGAGGTAGGCTCTAATCCCAGAATTTCCACTGAAGCAACGTTTTTGATGATTGAACTGGCGTTTGTTTTCAAAATTAGATCACTTTATTGATAGAGTCATGAGATAATTGGATGAATTGTCTAATTTTGACCTTAGACTATGCTCAAATACCCATTACAGATGACCTCAAAATTCACCTGTAATTGATCTAATTTCAGCATTTCCTTCGGGGCTTGCAACACCTCAACCTCCGGTTAAATAGGCTGAATGAGCTCACCAGAATCTATTCATCGTGTATATTTAGATAGTTGCTTACTCTGTCGAAGTGGTTTCAAAAAATGTTTTCTCTGGGCCGAATTTTCGGAATTAAAATTTGTTCTCGCCTCATCAAATTTTATGCTATAAAATGTACATTTAAAAATAAAAAAAAAAAACACAGAGAGAAGGTTAATGGAAGATAACCTCAGATTAGAACTCAGAAGATTATCATTGATAACTCTCGCCTACAATTTGCGGGACCTAGTTATTATATTCTTAATAGTTGATATTGTTGCCAGAGACAAAAAGTTATCTCCCTTAGATTAACCCTCTACAAAGCTAAAAATAGATATATAGATAATCACGAAGATTAAAATACCATCACGAGAACTGGACGAGAGTTGGTTAGGCGCGAAAGTCAAATATTCTCTTTAGTTGTTGGCAGTCAAACTAGAAAGACGTACGTATTTCTGTTCGTGACAATAAACATAATATAAGTACCAAACATTATATTTTAATTTCAGATATCTAGTCCTTTGCAAAGAAATACATGCACACCTTATATGAACATTTCAAATATAAGTGTGTGCGTATATATATATATATATATATATTTGAATTGGACATAGTCTGCCAATTTATTTAAAGACATTTATATATATTATGTTTAACGTTCTTTTTATAGATACAAGTATTTAAGCAAATGCTCTGTTTTATAATAAACAGTATTAAATAACATTTACCGGAGCAAATGCTCTGTTTTATAATAAACAATATTAAATAACATTTACCGTTTATTATGAATCAGAGCATTTGCTCCGGTAAATGTTATTTAATACAGTTTATTATAAAACAGAGCATTTGCTTAAATACTTGTATCTATAAAAAGAACGTTAAACATAATATATATATATATATATATATATATATATATATGTGTGTGACATGAATCATTCATACAAAAAACAGATATTGAAGTTAATGACGTAAATGGCGAGGATACATCTTCGCAAACAAATTTAATAAAATATATTAACCCCGAACCTGTAAATGAATGTTATGATCCCTGTTTATAACTTCCAGTAGCATAAGGTCATTTTTATGTTTTTACGAGCTTTCATCTGTTCCTACAGATATCATTAGGTATGAAAATATATTTGTTTTTTACATCCAGGTAATAACAGGACAACGAAAGAATAGGTGTAATCCGAAAGATGTTTTAAGAAATGTGTTATTGTTAAATTGTAAGAAATTTTAATGTATGTAAAAAACAAATATATTTTCATACCTGATGATATCTGTATGAACATATGAAAGCTCGTAAAAACATAAAAAAGACCTTATGCTACTGGAATTTATCAACAGGGATCATAACATTCATTTACAGGTTCGGTGTTAATGTATTTTATTAAATTTGTTTGCGTAGATGTATTCTCGCGATTTATATCATTAACTTCAATATCTGTTTTTTGTATGAATGATTCATGTCATGTAAATTGAACTGCACCACATACTTGATATATATATATATATATATATATATATATATATATATATATATATATATATATATATATTCAAGTATTTTTATATGAAGAATTTTGTTGTTTATTTGAATTTTTCATATGTATGTTTATTCGCTTTGTAAATTAAACCATTAGCATATATTCACGCACAACAATATAATTAAAAAAATATCAGAATGATAAAATCAGTCAATAATTATTTATAACTATTTATACTGGGACTCATGCAGGCAATTAAAAGTAATCCATGATAATATCTTAAATTTTGAAATCATATTTATTTTTGCCATATGAATTTTATAAAACTGTTCCTAAATCTTTGATTGTCTTTCAATCATTCTGCCTCACCTGCTACCCCAGCAATTAAGAGGCGGCTCCATGCTCCTCGAAGCCTGCTAATTAGAGGCCTTGCTGCTGGATGTAGTTTATCGTCATACCCTGGACATTAAAGGGTTTGGTTCGAAATTCCATGAAATATCACATGAAAAAGCCAGAGCGTACAGCGACTGAAACGCGAATATAGCAAAGGACGGCAACAAATAGTGCAAATACTTTATAAGCAAGTTTTATTTAGGTTTGTTTTGCTGCCAGACATAGTTTATCGTCATACCCTGGACGCGGATGTAGTTTCTCGTCATGACCAAGACGGGATCTAAGTATGTTTGCGTTGATGTGATGTAATTAAATTTAGTCCGATGAATCCATTAAGGAGGAAAAGCGTCGCAAGAAAACATTTTCTCCTTTGTGATACATTTACATTTTCCCCATTATATATATATATATATATATATATATATATATATATATATATATATATATATATATATGTGTATGTATATATATATATATATAGGCTTAAACATTAATATTCCATGTTCATAATTTATTCCATATGAATCGCAAATACGATTCAATTCATCAGTCCTACAAATTCAAAAATATATATATATATATATTTTAGATATATGATTGCATATGTATGTGTATATTTACCACTAATGTTATCTCTCTCTCTCTCTCTCTCTCTCTCTCTCTATCTATATATATATATATATATATATATATATATATATATATATATATATATATACATACACACACGCATATACGCACACACATATTACAATAATGTACAAGGCCCGAGGGCTACTCGAGGTAAAGGTTTACAGAATAACAGGCGAGGCTTATGCAGATATGTGTGAAAGATAATGGTTAACCCTGGATTTAAACAGGTTAAGAGTGTAGTGTTAGCGGAAGTATCCTCTTAGTGACCGGGTCCATGAGTTAATGGTTCGTGGAAGAAGCTGATCAAGTGACACTTATATCTCTTGAAAGGAATACGAAGGGTGGTTCGCTAGAATGTGCATGCGATATCGGGTTTTAGAGATGAAGGTTAGGGCTGGTGGAACTAAGGAAGGTAGTTCTTCTGAAAACATACCGTAGGAATAGAGATACAGCCCCGAGAGGCAAGCGACGTTTTTTTTTTTCTGTGAGAAAGTGGCTACCGGATGAAAAAAATAAAATAATGCGTCACCGAAAAGACAGCGTAGAAGTTTATGAACTCTACCGAGAGTGACAACTGCTGACTCGGCCGCTTGTGCCCATATATGGCCGCAGTAGTCCATTTTCGGCCTGATCTTGCTCTTGTAAAGGGAGATGACAGCAGGAGGAGTCAGGTGCATGCTAAAGCGGTACAGGAAACCGATCATTTGGCAAGTATCTCAGGCGATGGATCGTATGAACGAGTCGTACTTAAGGTCTCGGCTTTATTTAATATATGTAACATCCTGTCTTTTGGCGTTTTTCTATTCTATATAGAGCGGAATAGAAACCAGATCCACTTATTTTTGTGTTTTTTGTTGTTTTCCGGTTTCTTTCTTTAAGGAAACTATCGGCTAAGCAAAAAGTTCATTCGGTTTATTATTTTAAAATTCACAATTTTCTACTTAAATAGTGAACCTATATTTTGGCCAAATCAGTATATTTTATTGTTTTATTTTCATATTTCCATGTTTATAGCAATTACTAAATTTTGTTCCTCCAGTGACGAATCTGCTATGAAACTAATAAAGATTACGATTCAAAGACTCCTAGTCCAAGAGGTAGGCTCTTATCCCAGAGGTTCCACTGAAGCAACGTTTTTGATGAGTGAATTTGCGTTTGTTTTCAAAATTAGATCACTTTATTGATAGTGTCATGAGATAATTGGATGAATTGTATAATTTTGACCTTAGACTATGCTCAAATACCCATTACAGATGACCTCAAAATTCACCTGTAATTGATCTAATTTCAGCATTTCCTTCGGGGCTTGCAACACCTCAACCTCCGGTTAAATAGGCTGAATGAGCTCACCAGAATCTATTCATCGTGTATATTTAGATAGTTGCTTACTCTGTCGAAGTGGTTTCAAAAAATGTTTTCTCTGGGCCGAATTTTCGGAATTAAAATTTGTTCTCGCCTCATCAAATTTTATGCTATAAAATGTACATTTAAAAATAAAAAAAAAAAACACAGAGAGAAGGTTAATGGAAGATAACCTCAGATTAGAACTCAGAAGATTATCATTGATAACTCTCGCCTACAATTTGCGGGACCTAGTTATTATATTCTTAATAGTTGATATTGTTGCCAGAGACAAAAAGTTATCTCCCTTAGATTAACCCTCTACAAAGCTAAAAATAGATATATAGATAATCACGAAGATTAAAATACCATCACGAGAACTGGACGAGAGTTGGTTAGGCGCGAAAGTCAAATATTCTCTTTAGTTGTTGGCAGTCAAACTAGAAAGACGTACGTATTTCTGTTCGTGACAATAAACATAATATAAGTACCAAACATTATATTTTAATTTCAGATATCTAGTCCTTTGCAAAGAAATACATGCACACCTTATATGAACATTTCAAATATAAGTGTGTGCGTATATATATATATATATATATATATTTGAATTGGACATAGTCTGCCAATTTATTTAAAGACATTTATATATATTATGTTTAACGTTCTTTTTATAGATACAAGTATTTAAGCAAATGCTCTGTTTTATAATAAACAGTATTAAATAACATTTACCGGAGCAAATGCTCTGTTTTATAATAAACAATATTAAATAACATTTACCGTTTATTATGAATCAGAGCATTTGCTCCGGTAAATGTTATTTAATACAGTTTATTATAAAACAGAGCATTTGCTTAAATACTTGTATCTATAAAAAGAACGTTAAACATAATATATATATATATATATATATATATATATATATATATATATGTGTGTGACATGAATCATTCATACAAAAAACAGATATTGAAGTTAATGACGTAAATGGCGAGGATACATCTTCGCAAACAAATTTAATAAAATATATTAACCCCGAACCTGTAAATGAATGTTATGATCCCTGTTTATAACTTCCAGTAGCATAAGGTCATTTTTATGTTTTTACGAGCTTTCATCTGTTCCTACAGATATCATTAGGTATGAAAATATATTTGTTTTTTACATCCAGGTAATAACAGGACAACGAAAGAATAGGTGTAATCCGAAAGATGTTTTAAGAAATGTGTTATTGTTAAATTGTAAGAAATTTTAATGTATGTAAAAAACAAATATATTTTCATACCTGATGATATCTGTATGAACATATGAAAGCTCGTAAAAACATAAAAAAGACCTTATGCTACTGGAATTTACCAACAGGGATCATAACATTCATTTACAGGTTCGGTGTTAATGTATTTTATTAAATTTGTTTGCGTAGATGTATTCTCGCGATTTATATCATTAACTTCAATATCTGTTTTTTGTATGAATGATTCATGTCATGTAAATTGAACTGCACCACATACTTGATATATATATATATATATATATATATATATATATATATATATATATATATATATATATATATATATATATATATATATTCAAGTATTTTTATATGAAGAATTTTGTTGTTTATTTGAATTTTTCATATGTATGTTTATTCGCTTTGTAAATTAAACCATTAGCATATATTCACGCACAACAATATAATTAAAAAAATATCAGAATGATAAAATCAGTCAATAATTATTTATAACTATTTATACTGGGACTCATGCAGGCAATTAAAAGTAATCCATGATAATATCTTAAATTTTGAAATCATATTTATTTTTGCCATATGAATTTTATAAAACTGTTCCTAAATCTTTGATTGTCTTTCAATCATTCTGCCTCACCTGCTACCCTCTTCTGTCGCACCTATGAGGCGCGACCCATCGTTTGGGGACCACTGCTTATATTTACTGGTATGCGGAAGGGAGCCCATATCTTTTAAAGCTTCCCGAGCCCTAAAAATATAGGTTCACAACTGTGTGACAAAGCGTTCTTTGCTTTGTAAGACAATCGATGGTTGTCGGCTGTTGTTGCTGCAAGATTCAAGTTACTTTTTTATTTTCTTGATTCTCTCTCTTCGCAAAACATTAATCTTTTCTTCTGAAGAACTTGTCGATGAAAAAAGAAAATCGTTATTTACTCAAAAATGTCGGCCATCTTAAAGCTGTTAAATAAATCAATGTGATCAAAAAAGTTGTAAAAGTTTACGTTTGATTGATATAAATCATAGATTTCTTTTTATAAACGTTCTTGCAATTATTGTTTTGCAAGAGAATGGAAGGGCGGAATGAAACAAAATATTGTTTATTGAATCTTACTATGGCTTTTGTTGACTTTATGAAAACCATCGAATGAAACACTATTCTAAACTTTTTCTAATTACAAATAAAGAAAAAAATCAATACATTTCAGAATAAATAAAAGCACACAAAGGCAGAAAACTTTCTGAAGAGATTTGTCAATTCTTTATTCAATATAAATATTTCTCTGTTTATATTTCTGAGATGAACTCTATATTTCGTCCACTAGGGTAGATTGTTCTCGTCGTACGCGTCATACCTTTTTTTTAAGTATCTCAAATTCAGTAATTTTCATTTTAGTAAGTTATGTTATTGTTCACCTATGCTATGGCCAGGTACTGAACTCACAACTTTTTCGATCAAGTCACTCAAACAAAGTTTTTATCCACCGGGCCATGTGTTCTTAGATTAAAAAAAAGTAGATAAATGCGTTGGGTGAAGTCATCCAGACTTGAACCATTGAGTTGTGAGTTCAATACCTGGTCACAGCAGTGGTGAATAAAAACTTAGAGAGTTGAGTTACTAACAGGGAAATAACTGAGTTATTCAGAAAAGGCACAGCATGTGGAACGAGATATGAAGGGTTCGGTTAATAAATCCAACATATATTATCTGATGAAGTCCTAAGCGTACAACGGCCGAAACGTCGTGAATATGACAATAGAGATGAGGAAAACAGCCCGAACAATGTAAATGATGTAATAAATATTTCTTTCTAGACTTTTCATAAAGTGTATTGCGTATATTCCTTTTCGTTCTTTAACATAAAATCTATATAAAAGGTGAATCATTATACTGCTTCGCTCGGTCTTTGAGGACATTTGCATGAAGTTGCTAAAAGACGGGTAAGAAGAGCCACATTTGAGATAAAATTGACATAAATAATCTTGAGATACTTCCTGACGCCTCTATGTAATTAATCCGCCATTACCCTCGATGACTGCTTCAATACGAGGTTTGAAACGTCGATCTACACGAATCAGATGGTCTTTATCTGTTTTGGACATTGTGCTAGTTATGCAAGATTTATTTAAAGACATTTATGATATGTTTAACGTTCTTTTTATAGATACAAGTATTTAAGCAAATGCTCTGTTTTATAATAAACAGTATTAAATAACATTTACCGGCCTGAATGTCCGAGAAATTTTCATAGAAAAGTTTCGTTTTCCGACAGGAATCGAACCTGTATCCTATACGGAACCATCAATGTGCCTTAACCGTTCGGCCACGAAGAAGCGTCTGGTTAGCAATGTCGATTTTACTATCTTTAAACTTAAATCTTCCATGAATCTCTTCTATTCATATCTGCTCTAGCGTATCAAATGTAAACAAATGACGTCATATATTTTTGAATTGGACATTCAGGCCGGTAAATGTTATTTAATAATGTTTATGATAAAACAGAGCATTTGCTTAAATACTTGTATCTATAAAAAGAACGTTAAACATGTTATAAATGTCTTTAAATAAATTGTCGGACTATGTCCAATTCAAAAATATATGCAAGATTCTGTGATTTTATAATGTTATTAGGGCGTTAATTGACTTCCCGCTCGATTACGCCTCAACGACAAAAAATAAATAAATAAATAAATAAAAAACAAAAAAAAAACTACCCGCCAAAAGTAAAGAAAGAGTTCAGTACAAAGTTCCATAAAATTTACCTGGATCGACCAGCACCTGATGAAGGCTGGTGGGTACCACGGCCAAAACGTTGCGATCATAACTACAAAGATGAGGAAAATAGGCCGCGCATAAATAACCTTTGTCTTTGTTTATTCCTACGACTGCATAATTCAGTCAAGTGACCCATGGAATACATGCTTGGCCGATCATGTCTTTTTTTATTCATGGCTGACAAAACGGAAAATTTTCTCGCAGTTGTCGGTTAAGATAGACTGCTTACAACGGTAGCTTTACAGCCAGTCTGTCCTAGTGTTCAACAAATAGTTGAGAAGATATGGAATCATACATTTTCCAAGTGTATTTGTGCAGTTCTCCCACGGATTCAGGTCTACAGATCTTGGAGGCCATATGTTTGCGGTGACATGATTGTGGAAATTGAAAACTCATCCATTTTTGGATCTACTTTGTCTTATCAGACAGCTTAGAGTATTATTTTTGGGCTTACGATCTTTCTTTACTATATCTAAGAGGTGGTAAACCTCTCCAACGGCAGCATTGACCCTTAAACCCCGAGGGAAAGAGTGAGGAGGCATGACATCTCTCCCATTGCTCATGATTTTTAGAACCATGCAGCTGCCGGAAACTTCGTGTACACAACCGTTGGAACGTCCTTGTGATCTCTATAGAATCATCTGTGATTCTTTCGGATGACCTTTTGGCCCTGATCAAAGTTTTTCTCAGTAGATAAAAACCAAAGGATTCCAGGCACTTGATGTTTCAGCTTACTCAACAAGCACTTTACGCGGATCAGATAGTTATCGTTTGTCATTAGAGACATGAATTTGCCACTTCCCATCACATGTGACTTGCATCGATGGTGTGGTGAAGACATACCTCACCGAAGCAAGAGAAGGCGAATTGTCTGTATATGTGCTTGTAAACGACATAGACCTGCAAGGCGAATTTCAGCAAATCAATGTTGAAATGACACAGCGCATGCGTTATCGGCGAGAACGAGGCTAACACAAGTGAAAGATCTCGGTTTCTTACCTGAGACCGAGGAAGGATAAAAGCAGTTGACTTTTTGTTTCAGGGCAGATTGTTTTTTGAGACCGGTGAAGGTTATATCCGCGTTCCAGTTGTGAGAGCGATAGTATTGTTGTTTACTGTGTGAAGGAAACAGAGTCCCGAGCGAAGCGTTGTTCCGATTACCACATGAGATGTCATCGGGAACAGATTCGAGGGGAAATTTATTTTCCTACCACACAATATTCGTTTACATCTCACAGAAGGGTTCATGCAACGTTCTTCGGATAGAGTGCTTTGAAATCTTAACTGACTATGCGGTGTTCTTATCGATAATTCTCTTCACCTATCGTACATATTTGGCACGTATGGCTACTGGTGTAGAATCTCCGACATTGTATTAAAGCTCTTTGTGAACTTTGACAAAAAATGATCGTGCAACTTTCAGGCAGCGAGCAATCTCTAAACCTCTATGCCCTTCCTTTACCCCCCCCCCATTATTTTGGAAAAACATTTACTTTTCAGACGTTTTTTTTATTTGTTTTTAATATAGTAACTAAGAAACTGAAGGAACTTGAAGTACCCGAGCGGTAGCTAATACCTCTACCGGAAGTATGCCTTGATAATTGGACACGTTTCAAGCTGAGAGAGGCATAAAATAGAAACAAGATCGACGTATAAACACGTCTGTGGCTGGTCATAAACGTTTTGTTTTGGACGTGTTTATTCGTTCGTGTCTGACCAAGACACTTTCGGTGAAAACGTAGATAGATATCTACGCTGGGAGAAGGGGTTATGGTACCAGTTACAGGGTTCAATTTCAATTGGTGAGTTAGCCTGATGTTTGACACCATTTATCCGCAAGGAAATGGTAATGAGAAGAAGTCATAAAAAATGTTAGAGCGATGAAAAGACGTGTCCTTAAATATCTGAGCAAACCTGTATTTGTACCGAAACGATCAAAATCAGTCTTTGGAATCAACGCGTTTGCCGTTGTGATATGCAGATTTCTTATATTCTTTCTATTGATACATCTTGTTGGAGGAAATGCAATGGCAAACAATATTTATAGTTCAAATGACGAGTCGTCATTATAAATAGGGGCACAAGAGAATAAATGTCAAGGGGTTATTTTCATGGGGTTTTATATAACATTTGACTGATTAACAAATTGGAGAAAATACAATAGAATGCAGGTAAATATAGCTCAAAAGAAAGAAAAAGTAAAAACTTAGTAATCGTATGTATCTGTATTTGCGAGCGCGCATGCGTGAAAGAGTTCAGTCACTCAGGGGAAAGATATAACTATAGGCGGGACTATTTCTCGTACTGGTCTTACTTCTACCGCATCCCAGAAGGAAACGAGAGAGAGAGAGAGAGAGAGAGAGAGAGAGAGAGAGAGAGAGAGAGAGAGAGAGTGTACCGCTTTTATAACTGTTTAACAGCGCCTCCTAACGGCGTCTTCCTGAATCTGGAAAAGCCATATAGATCATTACCCACAGCTGTGGGGATTTGTTGAAATTAACTATAAAAAAAACGGTATAATTCCTCTTAAGCGGCCAACTTTTCAACCAACTCATAAACGAGGATCTGGCTTACGGCCAGATACCGTTGAAACACCGATTCCCAAACGATCACAAAAGTTAAGCAACGTTGAGCTTATCAGTACTTAGAAGGGTAACTGATTGGTTATATTAGGTGCTGTAAACCAGGATGTGCCGCTGGTGTAATAGTTAACAGGCCAGAATCACTAAAAATGACAGATGGTAATAATCTGTCTTTCAACTTAGATTATACCAAGCAAGAAAGAAATAACTTTTTTTGTTTACCTAGAGATCGTTGAAATCTACAAGGGTCATTCAATAAATAAGATGAATTCTTCGGGATAAGCTAATACAGATCGAAGCTTACTTTTTCTTTTTTCTTTTTCAACGTAGTCTCCCAGCACTGTCACACACTTTTCCCATCTGTGCACAAGCTTCCGTATTCCCTCAGCGTAAAAGTCTTTGGACTGATGTCTCAGCCAGTCGCTCACAACACTTTTGACTTCATCGTCACTTTTAAACTTCGTGCCCCTCGTAAACGCTTTCAAGGGACCAAACAGGTGAAAGTCTGAAGGGGCAAGGTCTGGGCTGTAAGGGGGATGAGTGAGCAGTTCCCAGCCCAGCTCGTTGATGGTCTGCACCGTTTGGGCTGCTGTGTGAGGCCTTGCGTTGTCATGATACAAGATGACTCCTTCTGACTGATGACCCCTGTGTTTGTCCCAACAGATAAGCTCAAAGTCCTTGCAATGTCATCCACTGTCACCCTTCTGTCAGACTGAATGAGGTCATTGTCTGATTCGATCACCTCAGGAGACCTCACTTCTGCAGGCCTCCCAGGCCTGTCTTCATCCACAACATTGCTCCGTCCGTTTTTAAACAATTTAGCCCATTTGTAGACATTTTTTGGCTGAAACATGTGGCACCATACACAGTTGACATTCTCCTATGAATTGCAACTGGTTTGCACCATTCAGCAACTAAAAACTTGATAAATGACCGCTGTTCAATCATGGAGCATGCTTCTTGGTCAGCCATCTTTGTTAATCGCCAAAACTCTCAAAGTTTTTTTTAATCTGTAAAAGAAATTAAATCCACCTGAAAAAGAAGTAAAACCAAATAAAAAAATAAAAAATGTAAGCTTCTCTCTGTATTAGAAGTCCTTATACCGAAAAATTCAACTTATTTATTGAATGACCCTCGTAGAATGGAAAAGGTATTCCAAAATCCTGAAATTAAAGACTAACAGTTCACACTTTTTTATAAAGTAAAATTCACCCCAAAGAAAGTTCGAGAGTCACTAAAGGTATAGTTCTACTGAATGAAGTGTGTGAAATATATGTAACAGGAGGTAGGACAAAGTGAAGATTATGAGGATAGCGAGGATAAATAGCCTTTGCACCTTGTCGAACTGGCTAGGATTGTAGCGTTCAGTGTTGCGTTCTCGCAGGGGCTTCTTGTTAGCATATCTTAAGAAAAGGCTGTTTGGTTAGAAGTTCTTCGTTAAAACTGAAATACAAATTAAACAAGCGTGGTTCATCTGTGTGGATAGGTCATGTCGAGTTCTAGTTGTAAATGTTTGAACTAGTGGAACTAAAGAATGCAGTTCATTTGATATTTTGACATGGAAATAGCAACAAACTAGCAATAGATTGTAATTTTTTGTCTCCCCACCCGCACAAGACAGTATAAACGGTTTGGAATCTGAACAAAGGCTAAAGGATTGAATATATAACAGTGTGATTCTTCATAAATCTTTAGAAAATAAGGATATAAATTCCTTCCTTTTAAGTCTACTCAGCTATTTGGAGTTTCGTAAGAATTTCGTTTCCAGTTCATCTTGAGTGAACTTAGGGCTTAGTGTTTCAGGATTCATGTCTCCAGTTCGCCTTTGAATTGGGAAACATAAAAATTTTATAAATGATTTTAGATAGTCATAAAAGTAGTCCTTTGAAGATTTGACCACTATCTGGCTTTGAGTTGGTCTCAAATCCTCTGCAACAAAAGTGGATGGAGGGGTAGGATCCCAGGATTATCTATATAAGCAGAGTGAGGCAGGATGTAGAGAGAAAAGGGGTTTCAGCCATGACAGAAGTAGGTAGGTAACTAGAAGTGTTGGAGCTGGCCAGTGACAGAAGGACTGGTAGTGAGGAATCAAGAGTCGCTGAGCCCAGGGGCCAGTGAAGTTAGGTAGATAGCAGTTCAGACGAAGGGAAAGATAGCTGGCTAAGTGAGAAATCGTATTGTTGTTACTTCCCAAACAGGGAGCCTTGGAAAACAATTGTCGTCAGTTTCTATTGAAAGTGATCACTGCTGGAAAAGAACATAATAATAATATAGTAAAAAGATTCTGTGGAGTGACACGATCGGCTACCTCTAGAGACATGACGTTTGAAAAATACATATAGAATATGATCGGATATTTTTTCTCACCTTGATTTTACATTCATTTTAATTGAAATTATTTTACCGGAGAAAAATGTCTATGTTCGGGAATCAATCCGTCAGTGACGTCTCCACTCTAATGAGAGGATCAAAGAGAAGGAAATGCCGCGTGTCTTCTGTATCTTGTCTCATGCCTCTAATGAGACAAGGCAGAGTACCTACGTACAATGTAGTTACAAGTCTAGTCACGTTTTGGTTGCCGAAAATAACATTTTTATTTTACGATATTATTCTTTCTTTTTAAAAAAATTATTTCTCATAACATTATCGGCGTTCGAAATGCTTGAGTTTCATGGACATGCATTCGAATTGTTACTGTTAAAAAATACAACTTTTCCCCCCTTTTCAGCAGTAATTATTCGTGCCACGCTAATTATCGCTAGTTTGGAAATTATATTCGTCAGACAGCTTCTGTCAACAACGATCTTATTATTATTATTATTATTGTTATTATTATTATTATTATTGTTATTATTATTGTTATTATTATTATTATTATTATTTTTTTATTATTATTATTATTATTGTTATTATTATTATTATTATTTTTATTATTATTATTATTATTATTATTGTTATTATTTTTATTATTATTATTATTATTATTGTTGTTATTATTTTTATTATTTTTATTATTATTAAACACAATGATTGACGTGACTCTTCCAACATTTTTCAACTGTTAAGAGAAGAGCGATATTTAAGAAAAAAAAGAAAAGAAAAAACAATGAGAATGTTAAACAATATTTTGACTGTATATCTGTCTTCAAGTTATATTTAAAAAAAAAATATTTCGACGAAGACAGACATGAAGTTGAAATAATGTTTCACATTGTCAAACAGTTTTTCTTTTCTTTTCTTTTTCTTAAATCGCGTTCTTCTCTTGACTATCATTATTTTTATTATTTTTATTATTATTATTATTATTATTATTATTATTATTATTATTATTATTATTACTGATATTACTGTTGTTGTGGCTGGTATCTTCGTCATAATTATCACTGATATGAGTTGAAATTGTTCATGTGTTTCCATTTCTGTAAAGTAATTATGTTCTGGAGAGCCAATAAGACAATTCGACGCCACTGCAACCCTGATATCCAGCTTCATTGATTAGATAATAATAATAATAATAATAATAATAATAATAATAATAATAATAATAATAATAATTAATAATAATAATGATAATAATAATAATACACAGGTTACAATCCTCTTATCGTCTTTAAATAATCCACGAGGAATTGTGCTGTGTCCACTCAGGATGTGCGTTCATAGCCCTCCACAAATTCCTATCCCGTTGAATATAAACCCTGCCTTTCTGTTATTTCTCCTGGACCCTGTTTTGTCATCCGTTTATTCTACCCCATTAAGTATTTTATGCGTTGTCTTCCTCTGCCCATCTTGCCGTTTATGTGTCCCGTGAGTATCAGATTTGGCAAGCCACCCTTCCTCATTATGTGCGCCAGAAACCACAACCGCCTCTTCTTGATGCTAAGTATCAGTTTCCTTTTTGTTTTCCATTTCTTCCAAAACTTCGTCGTTGTTCAGTCTATGGTATCCTCAGCATCCCCCTCTGTAAAACTATATTTTTGTTGCTTCAAGTCTCCGCATCATCTTTGAGTAGATCGTCGAGAACTCATTGCCATACAGGAGTGCATATATCATGTAACAGTTTAGTACTGTTTTCCTTGTTTTTAACGACATATTTCTATTTCTAACTACTCTACTTAGCTTTTAGATTGCTTCCTTGGCTATCGAAATATGCCTTCGAATTTCAATGTCACACGTTCCGTACTTTGTCACAACACTTTTCAGATATGCAAATTCCCGCACTTTTTTTATTTTCGTATCATTGATTTGCAATGTGCACTTTCGGCTCATCATTTTGCTAACAACCATGCATTGTGTCTTCTTGCAGTTTATATTTAATCCTTTCTTCACATTTTCCTTCATTACCTTCTATAGGAGTGTCTGTAGCTTTCTTTCCGTGTCCGGTATCAACACAGTGTCATAAGCATACCTTATGCTGTTAGGACTGTGTCTGTCACTAACAAATCCTGGTAGAACTTCTCTCAGAAGTGCATTGCTGTATAAGCTGAATAAGTCCGATGAGAAGACACTTCTTTGTATTACACCCCTTTCTATCTTTTGTATATCTGATGAATTCATTTTCGATTCGTTTGTTAAGCCGTGAAAAAGAAAAAAACAAATAAAAAAAAACGACCTCTGAAATTTCAGTGTTCAATCTGATATGAAAATACAGGCAAAACGACAAGCTGAGGAATTAATACTTTGAAAACGTATCAGAAAGTAGGCAAATACATAAAAAACCGAGATAGAGATCATGATTATATGGCCTATCAAGACAACACATGACCTGTTGTTTTGGGGTAACTAGGAATCTATATATAAAATTATTAAACTTCCCTTAACCCGCTTAGCACAATCAATTTACATTATTTTTCGGGAAAAATTAAAAGTATTATCATTTAACACAAAATACATGCACTGTTTGAAAAACAATTTTATAATTAAAATAACAAATACTTATTTAGTAAAAAATGCAATATTGTTTCTTGCATATCTTTCTTTAAGGTTTTATATATAGAAAAATCCAGTTTCCAGTTCGTGTTTGCGAAAACTATAAACAAATCACAATGCCAAACGCTTCAAAAGGTTGTAATTTGTCCCCACAAAGAAATATTTACGCATGGCCAGTTGTATGTTGCACGCTCAAGAGTAAAAAATCTTAAGAATTTATTCTTCACTGTTAAAAAGGAAAAACGAAAAAATAAATTATTATAATATATTGTTTGCTATGAAGTCATATAATATTAAATTAAATTAAAGAAATTATTAAACCGCGAAGGAGGGTTTTTGTCAAAGTATTTTCCAAACAAAATCAGCTTATTCAAATTTCATCGATTGGTTCGCGAAATTGAACGAAACGTAGAGTTTATAAATCTCGACAAAAAATGTTAGCGATAACTTCAACAATACTAAATAATGTGATGATTTCAATACGCCTCAGCGTGTTGCAAAATATTTTATGATATCAAAAGGTGCAAATAAAAAATTCCTGATCGCCCTCGCCAAAAATCATACTATTCAGTACTTCTTCTAGTTTGGATAGACTTCTCTCATGCAGTGCCGACAATTAGATATTTTCTCTTTGCTTGCATAACATCTCATCTGTTTGAATCTTTCAAAAATCAAAAGCAAAACACCACAATAGCAACAAAAATAGTAATCCTCTACCTTGAGGTGCTCAAGGCCTTATATTTTCTGAACAATTAATAACAAAAAAATTAACCTTTTTTTATAGCAATCAATGAGAAGTCATCTCAGTATATTTCAAGAGCAACGTTCAAGTTTTACTTTTATGTGTCCAGTTCATTTCAGGACGTATTAGATAATGGCTCTCCACAATTTCCTATACTTTCTTCTAATAAGCAATTTTCTACCTTTTACTCTCACTCTTTGTTCTAGTTTTGCTTTCCATTACCACAAGCCTTGTACAGATTTATTCTTTTAATTAATTCACCTAAAGCAAGGCGTCGTCCTGGGTATGACGATAAACTAAATCCGGCAGCAAGGCCTCTGATAGCGAGAGAAACGAGGCACCACCTCTTAATTGTTGTTGTTCCTAGGTTCACCCTGACTCGGGGTAGTAGAAACTGTTAGGGTCTCAGATATAAACTAGTAGCAAATAAATAAACAATTACATTTTTATAATAAAATTACCAACAATGCATTGTTGCAGCAAGATGAAAATCAATTCAACTGTAAAGAAAATATAAAAAGACATTTTTATAAAAAAACATTACTAACAATAGATTTTTATCGCAAAATTACTAATAATATATATATTTTGAAAGTTTACCACAATACATGTTATATACAAACTGTATATATATATATATAATTACATACGTTTAACCTGAAAGTATGAAAGTATGTACTAAATATCTAAAGTATTTACATTAGTCGGACTATTGTCCTCATCTTTGTCGCCATATTTGTCACAACGTTTCGGCCGTTGTACGCTCTGGCCTTCTTCAGGTGGTTGGAATTTCGAACCGAACCCTTTATTTCGATCACTGGGGTAGACTGTTCTAGTTCCACGAGCCATGTTTGATGGATGTCAGTTATCAGTTATCTCCTGCTAATTTTCCCTCTGAAAGTTCTCCACTGCCTGAACCGGGTATTGAACTCACACTCTTTGGGTCTGTCACTGGATCTAACCAATGCCTTTATCCACTGTACCATGTGTCCTTGAACAGTCTACCCCAGTGATCGAAATAAAGGGTTCGGTTCGAAATTCCAACCACCTGAAGAAGGCCGGAGCGTACAACGGCTGAAACGATGTGACAAATATGGCGACAAAGATGAGGACAATAGTCCGACTCATGTAAATACTGTACATAATACCTCATCTCAGAAATATAGACAGACTCTAAATATCTAAAGTTGAAACAAAATACTAGAAGTGTTAAGACTGGTGAATAAGGTGCATGTTCCATTTTAAAATGGCTTTCTTAGCAATCTTGGACCATCATGCACGAGAGAATAGAGTGTTAAAAAGAAGGTTTTACCCTTGACACCGCTATTATTTTAACTACCATCCCTCCACGGCAATGTTTATTGTTTTTAAAAGCGATTACTAGAATTTTAAAAAATAAACACATGAAAAATAAATTATACATTTTCGCAAAAACAAAAAAATATATATACATTTATTTTCATCATATGTTTAGATTTTATTACAATTCTAATCATCGCTTTTTAAAACAATAAATATTACCAAGGAGTGAACGTACTTAAAATAAGAGCAGCGTTAATGGAAATACAGTCTTTTTGACACTCTTTTTTTTTCGGTCTTGATTTCTTAGCCAGGAAGTTTTATTTTTCCAATTCTCAAATCCTCTGTTAAAGTCTACCCGACGTTTCTGTTATGAATATTCAGTATTTTTCTGCTTCCAGTGGCAGACTTAATCTTTTATCTAAATACACCGTAGTTTGAATTCCGTCCACATTTGCACCTACTCTTTGTATTTTTGTGTCTGGTTGTCCAATTCGTTTCATTGGTATATTTACCAATCCTTAGAGAATAAATGTTAGCTCTCATTTTCCGCCAACAGTATAACATGAACAGGTAAAACTTCGTTTACTGTTAAACAACGAACGACTCCTCTGATCTACGTCTTAAAAACGAGGAATTTGGAACATGTCTAGACATGCTCGGCAACAAATATACTCCTGAATCCGTACACCATCGATACGCTACGGCCATTCAAGGAGTAGAATTGTCATATGACATAGTTCAGTAACATCATTCGACGAGGACTGGTATATCAATGAACTACCTCGTTGAACACATCGTTCCCGAGCTGAACAGAAAAGAAAGCAATGTTTTAAACCCACTTATATTACGACAATTGAATGAAACGTACCTGAAGACAGACTCAATAATATCACCTCATTAAATGTTGGCTCGCACATTCGAGTAATTTATGCGCATATTTCCCTAACTGGGTGTTCCATTGCAGTCTGTGTTGTTACGTTAGACACATGAAACAGATTTTTATTGATACTTGTAAAAATTCAGCCTAACGCCATTAGTTTTCAGAAAATCAATCAGTAAATGATTTCATAAGAAAAATACAACAGATCTGGACACGACGTTGATAATAGCATATACGTACTAGTGTAAGAGTTGAGATTACAATTAAATCGCTCGGGTCACACTCCTCCTCTATCTTTTGAAGAGGAATGAAGTTTTATCCATTGTTTTCTATTCAGGATTGGGTTTACGGTTCCTTCTAAACTGTACGATATACTTCTAATTTCTGAAGTCTGAAATTTTATTTGCTAATTTTTTATTTTTTATTTTTGCCTCCTCAATAGTAGATAGGTTCACCTCTCGCCCGGTTCATAACCCCCCTCGGTCTTTCGAACTGGAGTAGAACATTATCCCTTGTTTTTTTGTTTAGGATTGGGTTTCCGGTTTCTTCTAAAGACTTTTTTTTATTTCCTTTCACTCCCGACTTGGTGGTATTATTACCTGTCATGGAGGTGAACAGATTTTAAAAAGGAATACAAATATCATGAAAGATAATGTAATGATGCGAATAGAAATTCAGGAAACTGAGGTCTGCGAAAATTACTCTAAATTAAACGATAAAATTTAATGAAATGGTAATATAATCCATTTAATTACAAGGAAACATTAAACATTCATTGACCGATGGGCCAGAGATTATATCGGTTGGAATTTATAAAACCTTTGTGTTAAAACAATTATTTCAAGAAAATAGGTTTTTCAAGTCCAGTAGCTGTTATAGCTCTTTCCAGTAATGATGGGCGTTTCCTTCCTAACCTTTTATTTAGCGTATTATCAAATGTCAACATTTTCATTATGTTATTATTTTTTCTTCGAGGGATTTTAGCTGTTGCCGCTGTTGAATGTCTTCAAGTTTCTATACTGTTGTTTGTTTCTAATTATGAAAAAACATTCCATCATCTTTGACAAGACGATCACGTTTCACTCGCCGAAAGCCTTTGACCTTCGGAAGAAGTTGTGTACACCTGACAGAAATATCTAATTTCTGAAAGGGGTTTAGCGGCATTCAATACATCCATATGAATGTCTCGATCTAACGATTCTAATTAAGAACATGGCTTAAGTTTTCAGGTTGATGTTTTAGTTTTGGAGCAATTTAAGGTGTCGAGCGAAACTATCTCAGGCGCAGACTATTTTATGTTCAATTACGTTTTCTCCTATACTAGTTGTTCTAACTAGTCTATAAGACGCGAAGTGTTTGGTATTTGCTAATTCCTCGCCCTGTATTTTTATTTTAACATGAAATAAACACGAAAAGCTGTCTGTCTATATTTCTGAGATGAGGTATTATGTACAGTATTTACATTAGTCGGACTATTGTCCTCATCTTTGTCGCCATATTTGTCACAACGTTTCGGCCGTTGTACGCTCCGGCCTTCTTCAGATAACTGATAACTGACATCCATCAAACATGGCTCGTGGAACTAGAACAGTCTACCCCAGTGATCGAAATAAAGGGTTCGGTTCGAAATTCCAACCACCTGAAGAAGGCCGGAGCGTACAACGGCCGAAACGTTGTGACAAATATGGCGACACAGATGAGGACAATAGTCCGACTAATGTAAATACTGTACGAAAAGCTGTGTTGCAATTACCGATTCAGCAGTTTATAAAAAAACGTTTCAAAAGCAAACGCACGGTGTGCACAGGTCCAATTCATGATTGTAAGTAATGGTATATGCAAAAAATGGTAAAAGATTAGCGACATGATTCCATATTCCGATCGTGAAGAATACACTGCTGACAGTTTAAAATGTGGGGTGTATTTCTACCGCACACTGTAGTCAGACAATAGAAAAGTTCCAAGCGATAAACTGACCGTTTTGGAGAGGGTTTCTCAAACTTGCCAACAAAGTGATGTTGTGATGGTCATACACAAACTGCCAGATGTGAAAAAAAAAAACTCTTTCTGGTCAGATTGTTTATATATACATAGATTCTCTTTCTCTGCCGTGCACCGATATCTTAGCGGTAGAGACTCTGACTGGTGCCAAATCGGTTGAGTTGCTTGCCACACTCATTGGGTGTGATATAACGAAACAGGCTTGTATGTCTATGACTATGCTCTCGTTCACTGATTGAGCACTAAGGAGAAAAGGAATTTTTAACAGTGGCTGCTCCTGCTATTAACGCATAGCTCTTCAGTTATGAATTGAGCGCTCGGGCTGGTGAATTGTCGTTTATATATATCACGTATATAATATGTTAAAAGATTCCCTTTCTCTGCGCCGATAGCTTAGGGGTAGATGCCAAATCCGTCGAGTTTCGATCCCGACTTGAAGCAATCGGATGTCTAAACTCACTAATGAGCTGTGATACAGCGAAACAGGCTTGTATGTGGATGATATATATATAAAGTTATTGATTCGGTATATATATATATATATATATATATATATATATATATATATATATATATATATATATATATATATATTTAAAT
>OZ038515.1:17431172-17456172 GCA_964036315.1 Acanthosepion esculentum | reverse complement strand
ATATTTAAAAAAAAAAAATTGCATGCAACATATTTTGAAAAAAAATGCCAGTAATATATTTTTAAAAATCACCAGCAATATATTACCAAAAAATATTACCAGCAATATATTTTTGAAAAAACAAAAAAATATTACCACAATACATCTTTGTTAAAGTAATTACTAATGCTCCCAAGAAAATTAAATGTTGGCATTAAATAACCCATAAGTAGTTGATGTGCGGTTAAATAAACAAAAAAAAGGCATAGCTGCAATGGTTTGACAAACTGTAAATCAATGAATCAATTTATTACTTGGTTCCAACATCCGTAGCCATTACAATTGGGATTCGTCATGCCACATACACTTATTTGAATCCCCCTCATTCCCTTCGTATTCCATTAACAAGAAGTAAGCTCCATATCTCCAAGAACTGCTGATTTGCGTCAGGGTCTCCCAGCAGGATGTTCCGCCACTTACTACAGTCTTGACCTTTATAAGTCTAGGATTAAACTTTATCTTTCATGCATAACCCATGAACATCATGTCTTCCCGCTTCTTTCGTTCATACTCATGGACATTCTATTACTGAACTTTAGTATAACATATATATATATATATATATATATATATATATATATATATATATATATATATGAGAAAATATGGTCTTAATGTGTGCTATATTTATAGGATAAAGTGCTCAATATCAGAGATAAAGCGTGTGTAAATATAAAAGTGAACATTGAAGTCAGAGGCGACAGCCTGTTTCATCCTAGACGCAATCTTCGTTGCGTCTAGCATGAAACGGACTATCGCCTCTAAGTGTTGACTTCAATGTTCACTTATATATATATTACAAACATATAAATATAAAGTGAACATTGAAGTCAACACTCAGAGGCGACAGGCAGTTTCATGATAGGTGCAATCGTCGGATCGCGAATGTTCGCGGCCTGCCGATTGGGCCTATCATGAAACAGTCTGTCGCCTCTGAGTGTTGACTTCAATGTCACTTTTATATTTATATTTACATACGCTCTATTTCTGATTTTGAGCACTTTATCCCATAAATATAGCACACCTTAAAACTATATTTCTTCATATATATGACAAACATTAGGATTTGATGTGCAAATACCCATGACATTCCAACATAAAAGAAAAAAATCCATAATGGATAATCTATTCACCTTTTAATGAATGCTAAACATAACTGTCAGCCGTTGCATTTAAACGCAAAAAGAAAACAAATCAGTAATTGAAAGCGACACATAGTTTTTAGTCTTACCAGTTGCACTCGTGATGACGATCTCAGAAAGAGATGTAAACTAGTTGGGAAGTAAAAGTGATTTTCATTTGATTGTAATACACGGAAAAATATTCGTGAATATAAAAGGATTATGCTAAAAATAAGAAGACATAATGTTTGTAATTTTGCCTAAAAGAGAATTTGCTGTCTAAATCCACACAAACATACATACACACACACACACACACACACACACACACACATATATATAGAGAAAGAGAGAGAGAAAAAAACGACAAACTGGAAATTTGCAACGCGTTTCATCCGTTAGGATTTCATTGAACTGGAATTTGTTGACGTTGCCACCTCTACACATGCGCACGAAACGAGAAAAGCATGTAGTTTCAAAATTTTTTGAAAGAATATTTTTTGAAAGAATTTTTTCAATCTTCCTGAAGTCGTCGGTATTCTTTTTCTTTTTCTTTATCTCTCTACCCCCTTTTGTTCCTGATTATCACAGACTGGGACAATATCAAATCTACCAAGAAGGGTGATATTGTAAGAACCTGGACACCAACGCATTCGGGCTGAACTAGCGATCAAGGTAATTATGCAAAATTACACACACACACACACACACACACACACACACACACACACACACACACACACACACACACACACACGTATATATATGTATATATATATACATATATATATATATGTGTGTGCGTGTGTATGTGTAATTTTGCATAATTACCTTGATCGCTAATTCAGCCCGAATGCGTTGGTGTCCAGGTTCTTACAATATCACCCTTATTGGTAGATTTTATATATATAAAATATATTATTTTATATATATATATATATATATATATATATATATATATATATATATATATATATATATATGTGTGTGTGTGTGTGTGTGTGTGTGTGTTGTGAATTTGTGTGTGAAATATATATTATTTTATTTACTTAAAAATATTTTTAAAAGATTATAACTGAATACAACACACAAATCGTCGTCGTCGTTGTCGGTACGAGCTCGCATCCGATTATCTCCTTCCTCCTGGTTATCGATAGTGAAGATGGTTGTTTATCAAAGAGAGTTTGATGAGGCCATCCGCGTGAATTTATTTTGATGGACAACTCTGCACGATGGAGAAGCTGAAACACTTGGCCTGAAGCGCCTCTCTCGTGGTTCAAAGAGGACTGAGACAGTCGAGATCTGGTAAACCTGAATTGCATCAGGATATGGGATGTTTGATCACACAAGTATAAGTTAGTAATCGCAGCCTATTTCCTTACGAGTACTCCCGTCTGTATGGCTTGCTAGCTAAACATTGTTACAGACAACGCCTCAGGCTCCTTGTTGTTTCTTCAGCAGCCACTGGTTCATGCTTCAACTATACTGGGCAGACATCCATTACATTTTCTGGGAGAAAGCGCATTGTCTTAACTTCTTCAATCAAGGAGAAACCTAATACCCTATAAGCCAATAAAGGTCACAATGATTTGAGACTTGGGGCTACTGTAGCTATGGATTGATTCCGAAGATTGACACAGAGGGAGACAAGTAAAAAAGAGCACTTAGATTGTTTTTAATCGTTATCACCCCAAGCAAGGCAATAAAGCCATTAAGACAGAAATTCTAACTTCTTTTGGAAGAATCAGGAACTGGAACATTACTAATGAGTGAGAAGTGATCAGGAGGACAGTAGATAGCGATTGACATTGCATTTAAAATTTTTGCAGATTAAAGTTGACTGGAAAGCATGGAACCGGAAGGGAGTTCCACCAGCGAGAAGTGCGAAAGAAGAAATTGTTAGCATAGAATTTACGGCTGCATCTAGCAAGTTCACCTGTAAATTGATGAGATCTCGACGCCAGTCTAGTACTACGCTTATATTAAAAAAAAATCTAGGTGGCATATCGAAGAGCGATATTTATTCTGTTCTGTACAGAAATGTAGCACAAGGCCAAAAAGGGGAACTGAAAAAAGGACGATCTTCATCGGTCTTAATTTTAAACTAACCCAAACATACCACAATATTCCTAACATAGGTACGTCCCCGAGATCGCTAAAAAAATGAGCATAACATGAAAAAGACGCCAAACTTGACGAAAACAAAATTTTATCGTCTAAATATTTATGTTATTATTAAGAGGAAAGATCAAAGTTTATTTTAATTATATTTTAAAATTTTTCGTTCTTTTTAGAACATTCTGAATGTTGATTTAAAAATCCTTGTTTCTCTTTGTATCACCGGAACTAGTAAAATAATTTTTAGCACTTTTTTTTTGACACATTAATTTGGAAAATCTTGTAAAAATAAAAATAATAGTCGGATGGTACTGACACTTTCAGAAACTATTCGCAGATGATCGAAGTAATTATAAATATGTTTCTTTTTTATTAAAGTCACGCCAGAAATATTTTTTTATATATTTATTACCCCCCACCCATAACTAATTTTAGGAAAACTCTAGAAATTCGATCGAGTCCACTTGAGTAATTACAATAGTTAAAAGCACAAGTCTTTGAAGAATGCAAATCATGTTTTTTTTGTTTTTTTTAATTGGATCCCCTTACCTGAAAATCAGCTCTGAATTGTAACATACAAAACTCAATAAAACAAAGATATTATTTAATTACAAATGCTTTATTTGCTTTTAGTTGTTTTTATGAATATGGACAATGTTTTCTGAAAGCAAAAAAATCTTAATACAATAATTTCTTATTTCTTTAATTATAATAGAGTTTTACATTTAAGTTGTTAAAATATTATAAAATTACTTAAAAGCCGCATCCACTCTCGTAAGTAGCCTTATGAGATAGATCGTTTTTTAGCGCGTTGTAAATTGTATCGTTTTGACTAATCAGAAGACCCGCAGTAATTAAGAAATGTAATTTTGTTTTTATAATCGGGCTGTAATTATAAAGTATGGAAGACCAACCAGAATACAATTAAGTTGCCTTATTTGAGTTAAGCATTGTTCTCCGCTGTTAAAGACTTTACTTTTGCGAAACAAGTGTGGAGAAGTTAATTTGATTTTTCACTTTCAACTGAGAAGGCTACCTAAAAATATCAGTATCATCTTATGAAATTTATATGATCTTATTTTTATATTAATGTCAGTTATGACATTTTTTTCATAAATGAAATATCAAAATTAATAATAAAATGAATGGAAATACAAATAACACAGTAAAATGTAGTAAATGTACATAAAATTATAGTATTTTATGTACACATCTGATAAAATTTCATAAGAAAGGTACCTATAAATTAATTAGATACCTTTCTTATGAAATTTAATCTCACTCTTAACAGTCTTATTTTAATGTATTTATCATATATTTTCCATAAAGCATCGTAAACGTAAAGGTGAAATCTAAGTACAAAAAACAAAAAAAATTAGAGCGATGAAAGTTTTCCTTAAAAATAACGAGGTAAATAATTTGTTCACTTAAATGTAAATAATTTCACTTTTCTCCTTCCGTAGAACAAATTATCCTCACGTAATCCGTCAATATGTCATTCATCACCTGTCAAGAGATGCGAAAGTTTATGACCTGCTTTATTTTATTTTCAAATTACAACTTTTCGACTCAGAAGCTAAGTTAAACTTGGTTCAAAATATTTTAAATAAACATTATAATTTCTGATTTTCTTAAAATAAGTTTTGAAAAACTGATAATTGACTTTTGAAAGAATTTCAAACTGAGATTTTCATTTTTTTATAAAATGGAAAAAATGGTTGCCATGATCGATTATCTGTCAATTTTGATGACTCAAAAAACATGATTTTTAACGAAAATTTCGGACGTGCTAGGAACGATTAAAAAATGTAAAAAAAAAATAGCCTCCAAATACTTTGATCTTTCCTCTTAATAATAAAATAAACATTTAGACGATAAAATTTTGTTTTGGTCAAGTTTGGCGCCTTTTTCATCATGCTATGCTCTTTTTTTCGCGATCTCGTGGAGGTACTTATCCTAACACCAATATAACGCATTCTTACTTACCTTTCTTACTTCATCCACCATAATACCTCATTGTCTCTATGAAAGTCCTAACTAGACCCCCCATATGTACAATTCAAAACTAATCCCAATGAGTAGCATAGCGAAGAGCTCAATCGAACAATTAACCATGAAGTTATTTTTAGAAAAGACACAGGGAGGCAACCTCACGCCGGTAGGAAGTGACTCGAGCCGATCCTGCAGGATTAAGAAAACATGGATGATTTTAGACGACAAAATATGATAATTCGAAAATGGATAAACGGTCGTTGGGGTGGGGGATATAAATGATTGTAAAGGTAACAGAAAGGGCACAAAAGAAAGAAATGGTATGAGAAAATAAATGAATGATTTCTAGTGTTAGTGAAAAATAAAAAGAAGAGGTGCACATCATGAAGAATAATGAAAAGGTGTGAGAGAAAAGGAGAGAAAAAAACCATCAGATTTTTAAGTGATAAAACGAATGAATGAAATCGAACAATAATCTAGATAAAAAGAAAAGATTAGAAAAAAAAGCGGGAAAAATACAAAAATTCATTGTTGAAAGAAACCACAAAGATCGATGTAAGGTAAGAATTCGGAAGAAAGTAAACAATGCGGTGTAATAAAAGATGAATGTTTATTTATTGGAAGTCAATTGATACAGACTGTGAATTTCGGGACATTTCAAATCAGTAGTTTCCCATATTGACATAATCGAACTTACGCCTAGTTGTTGTTAAATAAAGAATAAAGCTACAGTCATTTTTAATTGTTTCGCCGCCAAGCAAGCCGATAATGCCGCTAGAATGCTGAGAGTTTACAAAGAACGAAAGTGAAAGAGAATGAAGGAAAATGTAAATAAAAAGCACACTTATACTCAAGATCAGAAAGAGACAGATGAAAGATTTAGACACCTAATGAAGCAGAAGGGCTTGGAGAATTTGACACTCACAGTACATGTCGTAAACAAAGGCTGATGCATAGACTACCTATATGAGTAGATTGTATAAATGGATGGCAGAACGGGAGACGGGATTGTTGGCAAATGAAAAAATGTTGCTTGTTTTATTCATTTCACCCCAAGAAAGGCAGGAATGCCACTAGTACGCAAGGTGTTACAGGGAGTGAAAGAGTGAGAATAGGGAAGATTAAGGAAAGGACAAAAAAGTTAACAGGGTTCAAGACAGACAGTAGATGGTGATTGACGTTGCATTTAAATCTTTGAAGATTGTAGTTAACAGGTAAAGAAGAAATCCGAAGGGAGTACCACATGAGGGAAGTGCGAGAAAATAAACTTTTAGAGTAGGATTATGGCTTGCATCTATCTAGTAAAACAGAAAAAAAATGTTTGCCTATCTGTTTCGCTTAAATTCATGTAGTTGCGGTACCATTAACTACCATGAAAATATTTCTGGAAAAAAAAAAGTAAGCCACGTCATGTCGGTGAGAAAATGAGTGAAGTCAAAATTAAAAGACATTAGAAGACAAGAATTTAAGGAAGAAATAAAATTAGAGAAACACTAAGATGAATGGGCGTAAGACAGACTCCATAATAATAATAAAAGGACAAATCAAGAGATAACAAAAATAAAACACAGGTAATGAAAGAAAATATTACATACATCTAAAGGATGATTGAAAAGTTACTCCCTAATTTACGTTTGAAGGACTCTTGTCTTGTAAAAATTATAGTTACACAGGAGAGTTCATCATACATAAAATATGGAGTTACTTTTCAATCACCCTGTATATAACGACTGTCTACTTGGGAGGCTAACCAACCCCTGTTCCAGAGGACAACTCAGGCTTTTATTATTTTATTATGTTTATTCAACATCCGAAGAGCCCGTCTGTCATTTATTTTGAATCTATGCTGAGCCGATCTTACCATCTCTATCTATAAAAGGCAGGATATGTGTGTGTGTGTGTGTGTGTGTGTGTGTGTGTGTGTGTGTGTGTAACGAATGCACGGCCGCAATTTTCAACGGATTTGCACCAACATTTACATGCACATGCTTCAAGTTAGCGATAGGGCCAAGACCGACTTTGCATTTCCCAACTACCAACGATAGTGGGAATAATCGATCTTTTCATGCGTCTACGGCAGTTTTCATGTAGTTTGCGGCCATTTTAGCTCGCTGCCACGAATAGGCAGGAAGATTCTATTGGCCAGCGTGAGAGCCAACAGCTGACTGACACAAAAGTTAACTAACATGCTAGCATTCCCCAAAAAATAAAATCGATAGCTGCATTCGTCGCAAGTGGGAAAAATTTAAATCTGCAAGGCACTTTACTCCAATTGGCTCATTTGCTTGCTTAAACTCAACGTTGATTCTGATTCCGCAGAACTGGGTTAGGTGTGAAAAAGTATTTGTTGTTAACATTCTTTTTTCATTCGGTTTTTCCAGTTACGAGTCCTTTTTTAAAGCTGATTTTTTGTGTTCATTTTGTTTCGTTCTTTTTTCGTAACAGATTTAATGTTTAGTATAGAGCTTAGAAAAAATTCGCAGTGTGAGATAGGCAAGACGTAAGGCATGTAGCAACATCAGCACGGCAAAGGGCACTCCTTTAAAGGTAAGGAAGGATAAAACTATTTTAAGTCAAGTGAGGGCGATTGCTGTATGAGTCGTACGATTTTTGAATCAAGCACGGGCAACGCCGGGCCATGCTGCTAGTCCTAGATATGACGATAAACTCCGTCCGGCAGCAAGGCATCTGATCGGGAGATTGTAAACTTTGAGGAGCGTTGAACCACCTCTTCACTGCTGTTGGTCCCTGACCCGCGGTGGTAGCACCTGTTAGGGTCGAACTATGGGCAAATAGTGAACACCCAAAACAAAAATCAAAAAACATTAAAATAATATTACCAAACAATACATTTTTAGTGCAAAATGACAATTAATGTAACACTAAAATGAAATATAAAAATACATTTTATCGTAAAATTACCAACAATACATTTTATAATCTACAAACTATATACCCAAAAAGCATAACTTTACCCTCGAAATTATAAAATTATGTACAAAATTTCTGTATTTGAAAGCATAAAATTACGTACAAAATATTTAAATTTCAACATAGACGTGTATATACATTTTTACCGTAAGTGTCCTTTTCAGACACGGGGGTATAAATACGTCCCAACTTAACATCCAAAAAGTTAATAAACCACCTACAGATGTATTTATTCGTAGATATTGATTCTTTTTATACCCTTCTGGAATTGAAACGAGCCCAGTTGTAAAATTATACGCCTGGAAGTAGTGTCAGCAACGGCTCGGGTACCTCAAGGCACCTCAGTGTCCTAGTTAATAATTAAAAACAAATTTTTAAAAAATCGTCTTAGAATAAAACATTTTTCTTTCAAAATAATTGGCGGGGTTGACCCATAGAAGTGTTTATCTGCCGGTAAACAAAATCAACCAACCAAATGAGTTGAACTTAGTTACAGTTTCAGGAATCTACCACTTTGACTCCAGTGTAAACCAAACCCATGTCTATGTGCTTGACTCTCAAGTCTACCTTTTTAACTCGTGAACAAACCAGACATACTCTATCTAGAAAGCCTATCAAGACCGGATTCGGCATTAATAATAGCGGGGGAAACGTTATGACGTAAAGCTAACTACACTTTGGCGATAGCTGTCTTTTAAAAGTGATGAACACATTATGAATAAAATGATAACTTCAGCTCGTTAACTAGTTCACCCGTCTGCTAAGCTAAGCAGTCGTTAAGTTAAAGATTTTGCGAGGGTACTTAATTTGGCGGGAAGTAGAGTTGGACGTGGTCAGTACGCGTAAATTCTCAGCCACAATAACTTATTACTTCGCAGAAACATGAACGACTTCCGAAGCGTTTCGTGTATCAAATCACAGTCACAAGATTAGGCTAATCTTGTGATATGATTTCAAACACTGCCACATATTAGGATCTCTCCACCTTCACACATCGATCATTATGAAATTCTAACCTGAGTTTCACCACCTGCCCAGACACGCATACATAAATACATACATATATACATATGAGTAATAAGTGTAGATACGTTCTCCTATCGTCCAGTTCATACACCTCTCCAGTGATTTGAACAGGACTTGAGGTTTATCCCTTATTGCTGTTTAGGATTTCCTTTCCGGTTCTTTCAAATCTGTACCTTTGACGTCTCTACCTGAAATCTGAAATTTTATTCAGTAATTATTATTATTTTATCCTCTCACAATAGGAGTAGAAAGGTTTGCCTTTTGTCCAGTTCACACTCCTCCTTTTGTACAAGGGTAGAGCTTTATCCCTTGTTTCCTGTTTAGGATTCGGTTTCTGGTTCCTTCTAGAGTCTACTTAACTATACTTCTAACGTCTACGATTGAACTCTGAAATGTTACTTAGCAATTAATTTTGACCGCTTCAAGTCTATAGTTATCTCTTCTTTCCCGCATAGCCCCAAAACAACAATTCTTGCCCTGACTAACCCTAATGCAACTCCACAGAGTAACCTTGTACATTGACTGGCTCTTGGGCTTTGTATTGGGTGAATATTATTAAAAAAACATACAAGCCTATATACATAATAGCCGGCTACTCTCGTTTTCCGAGCACAACCTGGTGTTGCTGCTATATATTTAGGGATTCTTCATAAAATCCAAAGAAAAATGTGCAATGTTATTGGTTGTGATATGGCACCTCGGTTTCATTTACTTTCACACCAATGCAATTTCGCTTTCCTGTGCCTTTTATACTTTCACGTTACTTGTTCTGATGAACTTTCCTCTATGATACTTAGTCTTACACGTTTAAACGCAGTACTAGACTGTCAGCAAAGTCTCATCATTTTAAAGTTGAAATGGTTAGGTGTAACCGTAAGGTAACAGTTTATTCTATCGCACTTCTCGCTTGGGGAACTCTCTTTCGGTTCGTGCTTTCCGGATCTGGCTTTTTGATCTTCAAAAATTTAAATGCAATGTCACTCTTTATCATCTTAATACCTGTTCTTTTATTGTTCTTTACCCTTGTAGGTACCTCCACTTTTTCGTGGAAAAACAGCATAGCATGATGAAAAGAGGCCCCGAACTGTATAAAAACAAAAGGTTTATGTTATAATTAATAGGAAAGATCAAAGTATTCTTGAATATTTTTGAAATTTATTAATCCTTTCTAGCACGTTTGAAATTTTGGTTAATAATCTTGTTTTGTTTACGTCAGCAATCGACGTAATAATTACGATTAATTTTTTTTTGTGCTTTTTTCCTGGCGAAAAACACATTGATTTCGAAATTCTTGCAAAAATCAAATAATTGTCAGATTTTAATTAAACTTTCAGGACATATTCAGAATTGAATTAAACTATTTTTGATTTTTTTTTTTTAGAAAATCTTGGTAAAAACTTTATTTTTTCTTTTTTACATATATTAACACCCACTTGCTTAATTTCACGAAATTTCGAGACATTCAGTTTTCAGGGCGGGGATATTTTTTTTATTAAAAGCAGGACTCATTGAAGAATGTAAATCATCATATTATTTTTTTTGTAAAGTATTTAATGCATTCATCGAAAATCTGCTTTGAATTGAAAAATAACAAATGCAATAAACTATGACATGAATTAATTAGAAAAGATTTTAATTGTTTTTATAAGTATGGTTTATTAACGACACTATTTTCTTAAGAAGAACATTTTTGCAATGAAAAATTAATTTTTACAAGAATTGTTTTCATTTTTTAAAATTAAATAATTTAAAGTTCTGCATTACTTCAAGGAGGTTAGGTAATATTGGTATTAAGTGATAACTACATTTACAAATCGAAAATTGAAAAGCTCATTAAAAGTAGTTTTTATCCAAAATTTTTAAAATAATTTTTAATTTTTTTATGTATATGTAACTTGCCCATTTGAAAGTATGGTTGACCATACGCCACATAATCAGAAAATAAGAGCGATAACTATTGGGAATTTAAACTCAACGTTACTACAATATGATTACGGAGGACATTTCTACATTTTTCCAACATTTTAAGACTACTGAGTATTTCAAAATTATATAGAAAAGCGTTCTCCGGTTATTTTCTTAAATTATGTTTTAGCCGATAAGGTCACCTTAGAGCAATAATAAAAGTGTCAGCACGTCATCAAATGATTGACGATTTTTTAACAAGCGCTTAATCGCGCTACTGTTTGTTTTAAAAATCCATTTCTCTGTTATTTTAAACTTAAAGTAAATAATTTTTTTTCAAATCAGGTTAATTAAACTTTAGATTAGCTAATATTTTTCAAATAAAGTTTCATAAAAAAAATATTTTATTTTTGGAAGATTTTTAAACCGAGAATTAAATTAAAATAAATGTTCTTTACTAATCTGTCAAAAATGGCTGAATCTAAACGATTTCTGAAAACGAGCAAAAAAGTTGAATCCCTCAATATAATTTCTATTTGAAATACAACAGAGTATTTTGCTTACTGGAAATAGAACATTTAATCATTTAGCTTCCAAATAAAACTAAAAACAATGCTTTAAGAATGCGTTTTCATTTTAAAAATTCATTTAAATCCTTAGGTATTGAAAATCTTAGCGAAAAAGTGGAGGTACCTACTTAATATTATATTTGTTCATATTCTCTACCACACAGTAACACCTTCCATCTTAGGGGCCTTATTGCTTTGCATGGGGTGGTATGATTAAAAAGAAAAAAAGAAAATAAAAAAATCACCAATTCCTGTTAAAGTATGTACCTCCACGAAATCGCTAAAAAAATGGCATAGCATGATGAAAAAGACACCAAACTTGACTAAAACAAAATTTTATCGTCTAAATGCTTATGTTATCATGAAGAGAAAGGACCAAAGTTTTTTTTCATTATTTTTTAAAAATTTTCCTGCTTTTTAGAACATTCTAAATTTTGATTAAAAAACATTGTATATCTTTGTATCACCGTCCCTAGTAAAATAACATATACAATTTTTAGCACGTTTTTTTTTGTATGACATCGAATTATTTTTGGAAATCTTGCAAAAATAAAAATAATTGTCGGATGTTAATGAAACTTTCAGAAAGTATTCACAAATGATGGAAATTATTATAAATATGTTTTTTTTTTATTAAAGTCATGGCAGAAATATTTTTTTATTATATTTATTACCCGCCATTAACTAATTTTATGAAAACTCTAGAAATTCGCTCGCGTCGGGTTTTCATTGATTCTATGAAATGGAAAAAAATGATCAATTTTGCTGACTCAAAAAAAAAAGAAGATTTTTAACAAAATTTTCGGACGTGTTAGGAACGATTAAAAAATGTAAAAAAATACCACAAAAATACTTTGATTTCTCATCTTAATAATAACATAAACATTTAGACGATAAAATTTTGTTTTCGTCAAGTTTGGCGTCTTTTTCATCAAGCTATTCTCTTTTTTTTACATTTCGTGGAGGTACCTATGTTAAAGACAGATATTCAGACACACGTGTGTCTGATGAACATCTATAAAATCCACGGAACCTTGTTAATTTTTGCGTGAAAGCGCATCATGTTCAGCAGTTTAAACAACGCATCAGGAAAAACGCTCGGTCACAATGACTTGTGATTTTTGTGCTAGCAAAAGCGTCAACAAATTACAAACAGTTACGCCTGCCCAATTTCAGTCAAAAAATCTTCGGTTAATCGACGGTATATTCATCAGACATTCTCCAAAATTTCCGCACACGGGGATTGCATCCACTGGCTGATAAATTTAAGAACTGACCCCCCGTCAAATTGACCATGGGAAGCTTTTAACAGGGAGCATCATCTGAAGGAAATCAATCTCTGGAAAGCCTCATATATATATATATATATATATATATATATATATATATATATATATATATATATATGTATGTATATATATATTATGTCATTCACAGACAGTACTGTTTCGCTGTATCACAGCTCCTCAGTGCGACTAGACATCCGAATGCCTCAAACCAGGATTTAAACACAACTGATTAGGTGTCACCCAGAGCTATCTTCACCCGGTAGAGTTACACAACTAAATCTAGCATATTGTTTTTACAAATGTAAACAAATGCCCATCAGCCAAAGTGCTCCATTGATTTTACTGACGAGATTTGCATTAGTGCAGGTGGCTGTTGTTTATAGAATTAGTTTATCACTCAACAGTGCTCAATTAAAATGTATTTTCAAGAGCTAAATATATATTATATATATATATATAAATAGAGCTAAATACATATTATATATATTTTCAAGAGCTAATATATATTATACATATATATATATGTATATATATATATATGTATATATATATATATGTGTGTGTGTGTGTGTGTGTTTATGTGTGTGTAAAATAATATTTTTATTATAATATTTTACATTGCTACACAAAAACTGTCATGTTTCGGGACTATATACAGTCAAATACATTACATTCACTTACGCGCTAATACCCTTGGGAACGGTATGAATCCTCTTCTTCTCCCCTTCCCTAGCTATGGGTAAATAGCAGGACAGACCGGGTTCTATAGCATTTGATGGCAACTGGTCTACCGCACAAAGAAATGGCAACCTACTGCGGGAAAAAATCTGCCTCGTTAATCATGTATCGAATGATACATGATCGCGTACGCGTGTATCACGCATGGCACATAACTGACGGAATGTACTTTCATCGGGCGATGTTAGATAACTTACGATGAAAATGATTTATTTAGGAAACTAGGAAACCAATCATTACCTCAGTGAAAGCGAAAAAGGAGTCGGAAAAACCCTAATTTCAAAATTAAAAACCATACTTGTGGGTATGTTTGGATTAACCAATCACAAGACAGATATAAGCTAAAAGGGAAAATGATAATTAAGGTCATAGACTGTGCGTAGATGGGTTATTAATTCATGTCTTACATAAATTGAGACTTTAGACACGTCCAACAGCAGAGAAACTATTGTAAACAAAGCTTAGATAAGGTGAAATAGACAAGATTGTAATATAAAAATGTTATTTTTAAAGAATTTCGAAATATATTTATAATACAAAATCCTCTTAAAGGGGTCGTTATATATATATATATATATATATATATATATATATATATATATATATATATTATATATATATATATATATATATATATATATATATATATATATATATATATGTATATATATATGGAAAATAAATGGCATAATTATATCGAATGGGCAATGCAACAAAGCAATATTAAAGTTGGAAAAATTTAAAGAATTAAGTTAAATATTATGTGGACTATTATATACAATAAAATAATAGATATGTAACAGAAATGCGTATTTTTTTTATTCTTTTAATTATATTTTAAAGTAAGCATTATGCAATGCCTACAAATTGCAATTTATTCATTTCTTTGATTTAGGGGAATTTATTTTTTAGGAAACTTTATAATATATAGCTTTTCATGTACATGACAAGCTGCATATTATAAACAACAGCTTTGCTACGAGGAGTGCTTACCATCTGTTCGTAAAGATGCCTTGCTGACCAAACAACAACGGCTGGAGGTGAGGATTGTGCAGCCTGGCTTTATACGTAAGACATGCTCCATTAGCATCTGGGAACTCCAAGGCGCATGAGTCTGCCATCAGGGTGCATTATTGAGTTCAGTTACTTGTAGTTCCACTTATTCAGCGGAGTTTTTCTCTCTGCTGCACAGAGCTCGGACGAAACATCATCTTAACATCTTGGAGGCGGTTGTTATCAACATGTCACGTTCGACTATGTGTAGGCAGAATGAGCTGAAACATAAACTGACACTTTTCGGCGAATTTTTGTCTTGTTCTGGTCAACGTTAAAAATTTTCTCCTATTTTCTCCTTGACTTTCTAAATTCTGAATTCTTATGGAGGTGCCTTTCCTTTCAGTAGTTTTTCTTAATTCCGCCACTTTTTCATCTGACGAAACGTTAATATTTCTATTTTTAATCGAGACGATACTTTTATATCCGACTTTTTTATTAATAAAATGTTTCTTACAGTATTTACATTAGTCGGACTATTGCCCTCATCTTTTTATCATCATCGTCATTTTTGTCACAACGTTTCGGCCGTTGTACGCTCCGGCCTTCTTCAGGTGGTTGGACTTTCGAACCGAACCCTTTATTTCGATCACTGGGGTAGACTGTTCTAGTTCCACGAGCTATGTTTGATGGATGTCAGTTATCAGTTATCTCATGCTAATTTTCCCTCTGAAAGTTCTCCACTGCCTGAACCGGGTATTGAACTCACACTCTTTGGGTCTGTCACTGGATCTAACCAACGCCTTTATCCATGTGTCCTTGAGGACATCTGGGTATGAATTTCTGAGTATTATAAACCTAATTTTTCAGCATCAGTTTTTACCAGTACTCATATTGCAATTTTGCTGTTATCATTAACATCAGAAATATAGACAGACCCAAAATGTTTCTTGTTTTAAGAATGTATATATATATATATATATGTGTGTGTGTGTGGAAAATTTTTCTAAAGTAACTTTCGGTAAAGCAGCGACCGACCACATCTTTCAGTTTTAAGCACAGTGCTCATTCGTCAGGCCGTCTGTGTCTGTGGCCAAAAGTAGGCAGCTTTATCCACCAGGATGAGTCCAAGATGGCAAGAATCATAGTCGGTACTAACTCCCACCAAATTCGCCCGGTGGGAGGGTAGTGGAACCGGCCAAAATGGAAAAAGAAACCAAAATAAAGTTGGGCTACCTTCCCCTTGGGTGAGTTTGGTCGGTTGCTGAATCTTGCCATCTTGAATTCGCCTGATTGGATAAAGGTACCTATTTTCAATCTCAGACACCGACAGTCGAAAGATGGCGCGCAGCGCATGAAACTGACAGTCGTGGGCGGTCGCTGCTTTACCAGAAGTTAGTTCATAAAATTTAGCTCTTCCACTATGTGTGGCATGGAGCACTCTAACCTTTCCGGTGTGAAACCATAAGTAAATTCTTTTTAGAATTACTCATTCCCCTTCCTTTATATATATCGTGAACATATACAATGAACATCAACGGATATATGCATCATGGATATATATGATATACATAAAAAAATATATACATGATGAATGCATATGAGGAATATATAGGCAATGAATGAAAATGATCCTAGAAAAAAATCCACTATATCAATAGCTAAATATGAACAAAATGACTTAGATGCAATGATAAAATTGCTTTTATCAGAAGCGGAAAAAAGATTAAAATAAAGATGTATATACGCACAATGTTTGGAAAGAGTGAGAAATTTCAAAATAAAATAAAAAATTCGAAATAAAAAGACAAACAAACTACACCCCGAGGAAAGTTTATTGAACAAAATATGAAAAGCAAGTGTCAGGGTGAAAATATACACGCAGTACCAAATAGCATTCATGAAAAATAATGAAAAAATTCCGAAAAGAAAAAATAAACGTCTGATAAATAAAGAAAAGTAATGAAAAACGGAGAGAAAGAAAAAAGTATATTATTAAAGGACGATTGGTAAAAGAAAGAAACTGACGATTGGAGCAACAACAAAAATTAAAAACGAGGGTGAAAGAAAGGAAAAGATGTCGAAACAAGGAATCACGCGAAATGATAAAAGAGAAGGGTTAGCAAATAGATTGAAAAAGACGATGCCAAGTTGTCGAAACCTAGCCAGAGTGTAGTGTATGAAGCAGCGATTCCAAACGTTTCGCCTATCAGTCACAAGCGTCATGATAAAGCTGACAGCGAAGACAATTTATGGTTCTCCAACCTGATAACTATCACGTCGGCTGAGACACAGTTGAAGTTATGACGGCGACGAAAACGAGGCTTGGGTGACTTCAAAATGGTGGCAAGGCAAAAATGAACGGGAAAAGAAAAACGAACTGCATATGGCGTTCATAAATCAAAAATATTGATATTATTCATATGAAGCAATGTTTGAGATATATCTCACGTCCACTACGTGTGGGTATGTATGCAGAATGCTGTACACGCCTATATAGACACGTATTATGATATAGAGATTCTAATATATATATATATATATATATATATATATATATATATATATATATATATATATATATATGTATATATATATACACACACACACACATACATACACACACACACAGACATATATATATATATATATATATATATATATATATATATATATATATATAGATATAGATATAGATATAGATATGGGGAGAGAGAAAGAGATGAAAGTGTGTGATTATATCTATAAATTTATTACCGCTACTAAAATATACTTGCTGGCTTAAGAACTTGCATGTTATTAGCTGCCCAAATTTGAACAACGTATTTACAGTTTTCTTTTCCAATATCTTCTGCCATATTTCAGGAAATGGAAAAATAAAGAAGCAAAACGTATCTTCCCAGAAAAAATATAACAGTTGGGTTCGTTACATTCACTTACGGGTAGATACCCTTGAGATACGCAGAAGTCCATCACTTCTCCCAGCTATCTGTCATAATGTGTATCTGGAAAAAAAAATGGTTGTTCTCAAAATCTTTTTTAATACTATATTCTCCAGAATAAAAATAATTGTTCATTCAATCCAAAATATGTTTAGGCTTTAAATAAAATAAGTTTTGGCTCTAAATAGTTGATGATCCGTAAAAAAAACTAATCGGTAAGAAAAAAATCAAACAATGATCTTGCTACCATTCCGTCAAAAGGATTAATTTTTTTTTTTTACATGAAAAATAAATTAAAAAAATATTAATACTGGAAAGTTCTTAACCTGACCAAACTCGCTAAATCAATGTTTAAATATCAAAATATCAAATTTATTTTAAGAATTAACGCAACTTGAGAAAATAAATGTGTCGATCTGTGGGATTAATATGTGAAAGAGCTTATAGAGTTCATGATTCTATATCATTCTTAATCGGACAGAGAACTTTTCATTACTCTTGGATTATAATTCAGAGAGACATCCCGTAGAAATCGGAAGGGCAAATGAAGAAAAAAAATTGTGGTCTAGTGTTCTTACTAATTACTGATGGTCACTTATTGTCCAGAGCTAACTTTACTTGTTCTAATAGCGAGCAATATTCGTTCGATTCAATCATGTATTCATTCAGGAGCTCACAGTAGTGATTACTTTACGATCCGAAAATATTCACAGTATGGCTTAAATTTGATGAAAACCCATCTTTGGTACGCTTGCCCCACTAGTTTTTCGTCCCACTTGCGTGTAAAATATACACCTTTCATGGACACTCTAATGTCGTTTTGTAAATGGAGCATTTCCTTAAGTTTAAGTAGAAGTACTGATTTGTTCACTCAACTTATATGGAAGCGACTAAACCTAGCCAAGGTGAGCGTAAATTAGTTTCATCGCCTGATTTGTATACTTTCTGTATTTACTACAAACGTGATTTTGAGCGAGCAAATGTGTTTGATTTGCTTATATATTCTTAAACAGTAAAAGTAATAACAACTGGGCGAGATCGGGAAGTTCAAGTAAAGAAAAATTGTGTCTCTCGACAGCAGTAAAACTGCTTCAATAACAGAAATGCCCCGCTACCAATTGATATACGGCCAACATAAGGAACGTGGCTAAATAAAACAGTTACATATGCAGGGATTTTCGCTAAAGCGAGAAGTTTGAATTACCTATACAGGGAATGTGGCTAAACTTAGAAGTTTGAATTTCCTATATATTTGTTGAGGCTGTGACGAATCCTTGTGTAATAGTTTCATTTTTGTACACGAAACATAAACCACAGTAGTTTTAAATTGGATTTTTAATCCAACATTATTTCTTATTACTATAAACGTTATGTTTTTTTTTATTTTGATTAATTCTTGCATCCTAAAACTCATATGGAAGCCACACATCAATGCGATTAATATAACCACGGTAAATGTAAATGAGTTTCCTCAACTGATTTGTATATTTTCAGTACGTTGATTCCATATTGTGTCTTACAACTTATGAGGACGCTACGCATCAAAGCGATTAACATAACCATGTTGTGTGTGTAAATAAGTTTCAATGCTTTATTTGTATATTTATTTGTATATATAGTATCTTCATTACTTCCCGATTCAAGATACGGATAAAAAAAAAAGCCCCGCATCGAAGCGACCAAAATGTGTACAAATGCGTTTCTTGGACTGATTTGGATATTTTCAGGACTCTGATTGCATATCACGTCATAAAACATGAGGAAGTCACTCACTAAAACGACTAACATAATCATGCGTTCATAACTAGGTTTCTCTGACTGATTTGGGTATTTACAGTATGTTAGTTACTTTATAAAACAATGATTAGGCTATTATTTTTAAGTAATGACTTTAATGTGATTTCTATCAAGTTCGTCTGGTATACCTGACCGTAAAGTGACGTTTAAGGATAAAATCTCAACGGAAAACCTGATAAATCACTTTTGACACGTTCCATCATTCAGCCCAAACCCTACGATCCAGATTCGTTTTTTTATTCTAAAATCTAGAATCGCGGTCGAGAGGACATTGTCAAAATATTTAAGAGAATGTGATGGAGCAACACGTTCGTTTCTCTTAAACATTTCGATTTTTTTTAAGTATATCACCCAAAGTAAGGCGGGTGTGCCACTAGCACGCAAGGGGTTACAGAGAGTGAAAGCAAGAGTAAAGAGGGGTGTTTGAGGAATAGATATAGGGAAGAACAGGGATCAAGATCAACATTTCAGAAGATGTCGATTGACATTACATTTGAATATCTGAAGATTATAGGTATCAGGGAAGCAACTAAGAAATAGGAAGTGAGTTCCACTGTTGGGAAGTGCGAGATAAAAACCTGTTGGAGTAGAAGAGACGGTCACATTCAGCCGTTTCGACGGTAAAAGGGTGGTACCGAGATGGTAACCTAGTAGTACGCTTAAATTCATGCAGTTTGGGAACCAATGAAAGTCGCTTGTCAGAGCAGTTGTCATGAAAATATTTGTAGAAAAGACAGAGGGAAGCCACAGCACGTCTGTGAGATAGCGACTGTAGACGAGATGCCAGATCAGGACTTATCACATTGTATTATATATTTTATTTATGTTTGGACTAATGTCTACATGTTTGTTTTTAGTTTCCAACGATTCGGTAGTTGCATTCCAGCCATCTTCAGGAATCTGGTGTTAACCTTTACGGATTTTCAAAGTTAACCGTTCTTTAATCTATTTTATTGATGATGGGATGTTTGTTTTTTTATGGTAAAAGATTCTGTCACTTGCAGCTTTTTTTTACATGGCGTATTACTTTTGGTTTATTGATAAATATATATTGGAATTTACACTATTTACATTTTTCAGACTATTATCCTCATCTTTGTCGCCATATTTATTGCAACGTTTCTGCCGTTGTACGCTCCGGCCTTCTTGTTCTGTCCTAGTTCTACGTGCCATATTTAATGGATGTCTGAGAATACTCCTCTCCAAGTTCTCCACCGCCTTAACCGGGTATTGAACTCACACTCTTTGGGTCCTGTGAATGTATTTAACCAACGCCTTTATCCACTGTGCCATATGTCCTTGAGGAGATCTGCGTAAGAATTTCTGGGTATTATAAACCTAACGTCATCAGCAACCATTTTTTACTAGTGCTCATATTGCAATTTTTGCTGTTATTATTATATTGGATTTCTTTTGTTCTTCTGCTACTTTATTTGGTAATAAGCGGCGATAAAAAGACTATTAAACTGCTATTTGATATCCGTTCTCCTGTATGTCAGTTAGTGTTGGATGGTATCGTCATAATGAAGAGAAGACTTGAAGTAACAGAAATGTGGTTCTACACAAATGTGCTGAGAATAACATCGATCAAACATGTGAGCAACAACGAGGTTTTGGAGAAAATGAAAACAAAAAGGAAACTTATACTTAACATCAAGAAGAGGTGGTTGAAATTTTTGGGACACGTAATAAGGAAGGAGGGCTTGGAAAATCTTATACTCAGTGAACGGATAAAGGGCAAGAGGGAGAGAGGAAAACAACGCATGCTCAGTGGATCATGAATCAATGATTCGCGGAACAAGCCTGGAGAGAAATAACAGAAAGGGAAAAGTTTATTAAGAGCTACAAGGGACAGGAAGTTGTGGAGAGCTTTGATCGCCTACGTCTTGAATGGACACGGCACACAAAGAAGAAGAATATGCAATTTACTTGAGTTATGGAATAGATGTCAAGTTAATTGATGGGATCATGCAGTGTTCATGTAACCAATGTTTTTGTTGTTTGATTATTCCTATTAGAGATATAGTCTCAGTGGGTAAGTGAATTTGTATTCAATATTGATTTTTATCTGAGTTTCTTGAATGAAAAATATTATTTACATTCGGTCTCGTATCTTTCTCACATTTCGACCGTTGTACCATCCGTTTTTCTTCAGGATTCTTTTGACTTACCAAAAGACAGACACTTCATTTTATTTACATATACTATTAAAATGACTAATGGAAATAACTACGCAGTAATGTTTTATCAAAAATTGATTTACATTTCTTACGTGTAGTGACTTCTTTTACCTTATCTGTGTCCTTACAAAACATTCGGTGTTTACTTAGTTCAACTTAGCATAAGTCACACCTGATTCATGAACTACCTGCCAGATTTGGTTAAAATATATCCAGTAGATTTTAAAACTCTAGCGGACGGACAAAACGACACACTTCATTTTATTTGTATAGATAAATGTATTAAAATGGAGATGGAAAATTAGTCTTATCTGTAGATATTCGTATAAAAACAGTAGTCTTTTACTGTATGGAATGACGCCAAGGAATATCGAACTGAAACCTTTATTTAATTTACGGCGGTAGATTGTTTTCGTTCAGCTGTTCAGGTCTCGGGATATCTCGTCTAATTCTTATTTTCGTACTGTTCAGCTATTGATCTCTGTTTCCACTCAGTCTAATCTGCACTACCCAACACAGAAATTGAACTTATAAACACTCTACCAGCAAGTTCATGGACCAACGCTTTAATATACCAGGTTATTAGTAAGGACACCTAAAGAAGATTGAAGAACAAAACGGCCAAACCTTTATGAGAATAATAACAAAGATGCTGGCATTAATCCAAATTTAAATAAATTAAGTAACAATTTCTAGGTCTGCTGCTAGTAAAGTTAGTTCACTGTGTCTCGCCATTCGCCCATGCGTTGAATATCGCTGTCACATCTGGTCTGGTCTTACATGCAATCTTATGTTCTAATAGTTTCTTTTCTAGCATCTGTCACCTGTAAAACTCCCCCACGATTTCTAGTTTCCCTGCCATCTACAACCTGCAAAAATTTAAATGCAATGTCAATCACCATCTTTTTGTGTCCTGGAGGCATTATCGACTTCCTCGGGATGAAATTTGATTGTGTCATCAACTTCCTTGGGATGAAATGATTACAGATAGTTAAAGAAATGTCTTTAGATAGATAGATAGATAGATAGATAGTCATATATTTTTGAATTGGACAAAGTCCGACAATTTATTTAAAGACATTTATGATATGTTTAACGTTCTTTTTATAGATACAAGTATTTAAGCAAATGCTCTGTTTTATAATAAACAGTATTAAATAACATTTACCGGCCTGAATGTCGGAGAACGAAAATTTTCTATGAAAATTTCTCGGACATTCAGGCCGGTAAATGTTATTTAATACTGTTTATTATAAAAGAGAGCATTTGCTTAAATACTTGTATCTATAAAAAGAACGTTAAACATATCATAAATGTCTTTAAATAGATAGATAGATAGATAGATGGATAGATAGATGGATAGATAGATAGATGTCCATAAGTTTATTTCCATTCTCGCATTTCTCGCCAGTGGAACTCTCTTTCGATTTCTTACTTCCCTGCCGCCTACAATCTTCAAAAATGTAAATGCAATGTCAATCCTCATCTTCCTGTATCCTGGAGGCAGTACTAAACTGCTATGTAATAACTAATATCCAACGTGGTCGAGAACGCGAGACAATTTTCTGACAGATGAAAAAGAGACTTGAAGTGACATAGATTCTATTCTATCAACGAACGCAGAGAATACAATGGTCAGAATATGTGAATAATGAGGAAGATTTCAGAGAAACGGTAAATACAAGCAAACTGATGCAATCGGTTAGAGACAGTTAAAAATTCTTGGACACATAATGATGAAAGCGACTGGAGAATTTAGAAATTAACAGGGCATATCGAAGGCAAAAGAGGCGACAGGAAGCATACATGACGACAAGTCTGCTGAAGCGATGAAAGAACAGATATAAAGAATGGTAAAAAAAAAAGTCAGAAGTTATTTGCAGCAGCAAAAGAAAACAAGAATGAACTTCCAAGTCCTGAATGGTCATCACTCATAAAATGAAGATAATTTATTTTAATCGCATATCTACAGAAAGGTTTAATTTTTCATGATTTTAGCACAGGTATTATCTATACAAATAAAATGCAGTGTCCGTGTGTCTGTTTGTCTATTCTTTCTTCCGACTTCTTGCTTCCCTGCCGCTTACAATCTTCAAACATCTTAATGCAAAGTCAGTCACCCTCTTACGTCTTCCTGAAACCTGGAAAAGTCCTTAGCGACAAAGGAAGTCGTACTGTGTAATAACTAATATCCAACGTGGACAAGAACACTAGACAAACAGTAAATACAAGCAAACTGGACATCAAACCACTTGATGTATTATAACCAACGTTGGCATGCTTATAGTTTAAGAATGGGAAAGACACATGAGTCAAGTCGTGAGGTTATGAAAGATCAAAAATACGGTCAGAGCAGCCATTGTATATTTACTGTCATGATAAATTATAAAGGTAAGAGAAGTAAATCAACTTTTCTTAGTAAATTCCTGAAGGGTTACTTCCCTTTGTTATCTTAATAATCTAGACAAATAAAATGGAGTGTCTGTCTTATTGTTTATATACATGTTTAATACAAAGGAAATTTGTCACTTAGCTAATTCTGGTTATATTTAGCAACTCAACTCCGGAGATTCGAAACACGGACCTTTTTGCAGTGGTTCGATCAACTCATCAATTGACTGCTGATTTTCTCATTTTCGTTATCTTTATATGAAGTTAAAATTAATGTATGCGCTAGTTATTGGCGTGAGGTTGATTTTTCTCTTTGTGTGTGTGTTTGTGTGTGTGTGTGTTGAATGTCGTGGTTATTTGTTTCATCATTTTCTTATCTCCTTATACACCCGGACGACGCTGGTAACATATCCTAGTTGAGAATAAAATTCTAATTCTTTCGTATATCTTCCTATGGGATCTTCTCTTCAAGAATTTGCTACGTACAGGACTAACTTCTCATCAGAGTCAACATAATAAAACACTGTCCTTTATTGGTGAGAGATTTTTTAACCCCAAATCAGCCATGATCGTTATTTATTAATGAAAAATCTCCATGAGAAATCAATAATTTCGCTGGATCCAGTTCTTCGCAACTTTGATTGTATACACTAAAATATATGGCGATCTTTTCTATACTTCTAACGATTACACAGGAAGACAAGCTTTTGCGTCATGCAGGAGTTTAGCGTTGATTAGTCGTGAAACAAGTCTATTTTAAGATTTAATTAAAATGGAATTAAATAGGAAACAAAAACAAGACAAAAGGAATGTCTTCAAGTGACCACAAAAGCGTTTATCTTCAGCCGCCTTCGTCGCCATCATATCATTTTGAGAGGAGATCGTAAATTCTATCATGTTTGAAGGAAAAGAAATAACTGGTGTAAAGAAATGGGAAATCAACTTCAATTGTGTTAAAATACAAGTAAA
>OZ038515.1:17411172-17428672 GCA_964036315.1 Acanthosepion esculentum | reverse complement strand
GGATATACGTATTTGAGTAGGCACTTAGTTTATGCTTTTCGTGGTCAAATTTTTTAAGGCGTACGGTATATAAGGGTAGCTTTAACTGTCCTGAAGGACTCAGGTTCACATTCTGCCAGAAAGTGCAATTTTGTTTTTAATAAGATTTCTCGAACATTCAGAGCGGTAGATGAAGAAAAATAAATTTAATGAATAAACGAAGCGATTACTCAGATAAGGGTATCCATTAAAATAATGTTTGAAATGATAAAAATCTGTCGGGTTAATAGAGAAGAAAGATTATCAATTCTCTCTCTCTATATATATATTTGTCATCCACAGACAGTGTGGCTACACGTCCGGTTGCCTCTAGTTAGGATCGAAACCCGACTGAATTGGAGTCACTCGGAATTGCTACCACTAAGCCGTCGGTTCGCGGCAGGGACGAAAGTGAATTTTAGCGTGTTTATTTTTAGATTTAGATAAACACACAGTAACTGACAGTGACTCAATTCTGCCGAAGAGTCATATATATATATATATATATATATATATATATATATATATAGATATATATATAGATATAGATATAGAGAGAGAGAGAGAGAGAGAGAGAGAGGGGGAGAGAAAGAGACAGACATACAGACAGACAGAGAAAAGAGTTTTAAATTTGTGACCGATGTTTGCCACATACATGAAATTCTGAGTTTTTCCAAACGGTTAGGAAGAAATGTATATTTATTAGTAGCATAAATTTTAGCTCCTTTACTTTCCATGAAGAATTATTTCATTACCGCCAGCACATACGGGCGCCATCTTATACACTAATGAAAAACACAAAACGAATTGCATTGATTGAAGAAAAATGCCAGTAATAAACATTAATGTCTCCAATTTGCCCGTGTCATTCATACAGTCTTGTTTTTCTATTAAACATTTATTATTATTATTATTTATTAGAAAATAAAAAATATAATCAATGTAATAAAAATTAATAAAATAAAAATATTTATATTCTAGATTCGATGAATTACTTAATTATGATTATTCATATCCCCCTAATATTTTTTCTATTTGTGTCATATCGTAACGGCCCGGGTTCGTTTCTCGGTAGTGGATGCGCACTGCTAATTAATCCCAAAATAGGACGAAACGGCCGTCTATTGCTTCCTGCATTCTGTTGAGGATTCATATAGACTCGGTGAATTACTTAATTATGATTATTCAAATCGCTCTTAATATATATATATATATATATATATATATGAAGAAATATAGTCTTAAAGTGTGCTATATTCATGGGATAAAGTGCTCAATATCAGAGATAGAGCGTGTGTAAATATAAAAGTGAACATAGAAGTCAGCACTTAGAGGCGAGAGTCTGTTTCATGCAACTTTCATGCAACTTTCATGCAACTTTGCCTGACGATTGCATCTAGCATGAAACAGACTGTCGCCTCTAAGTGTTGAATTCTCTCTCTCTCTCTCTCTATATATATATATATAAATATAAAAGTGGACATGGAAGTCAGCACTTAGAGGCGACAGTCTGTTTCATGCTAGTGCAATCGTCAGGTGACCTGACGATTGCATCTAGCATGAAACAGACTGTCACCTCTGTGCTGACTTCCATGTCCACTTTTATATTTACACACGCTCTATCTCTGATATTGAGCACTTTATCCCATAAATATAGCACACTTTAAGAATATATTTCTTCATATATATATATATATATATATATATATATATATATATATATATATATATATATATATGGACAAAATTATTTATCCAAAGATGTATGATTAAATGCAAGGTCTGTCTTTTTAATTTTTATTGTATATTACCTGTTTTCCGAATGAGACGTTGTATACTAACATCGAAATTGGATAGACTGTCTGATGTGTGTTGTTGTTGCTTTGTTTAAGTTCTTGCGAAAGTCTCGGTCATTTTCAAGAACCCTATATATATATATATATATATATATATATATATATATATATATATATATATATATATATTATGTAATAACTAGACTACTTGTGAGCCGTTGGGTACTGAACGTTCATGTTATAAAACATTACAATTGATTTCAACATTGAAAAATTGTCTGTTTGAAGAAATTTGAAATAAAAATAGTCACTGTATAAACACCTCGTATTTTTAAATCTTATTCACTTAAATCATTATGCGCCGAACAGACGACGCACCTCGCAAGCACGAATCACAAACCTTTAGTATTAGATAGATAGATAGATAGATAGATAGATAGATAGATAGATAGATAGATAGATAATGTACAGGATGTTTTAGAAATATTGATAATAAATTTATTGAAAATAAAGTGGCCAACTGCCGTTCAAATGATCTACGGTGGAGTAATGTATAGTGGCTCGGATTGAAAAATCGAAGAACCGAGTTCAAATTCCAGTCGAATCCATTACATTCACTTACGTGTTAATACCGTTGGGAAAAGTATGAATCCTCTTTTCCACCCCCCTCCCAGCTATGTGTATATAGCAGGACAGACCGAGTTCCTTAGACGTGGATGGCAACTGCTCTACAGCTGAAAAAAATGGTAACCTACTGCGGGAAAAATCTACTTCGTCATAACTGACTGATGTGAAGAAACAACTCAATATTCTATTTTTATTTTTTTTCATATAAAGAAACGCCATTCACTGGAAAAGAAAAAGGCGTGTTATGTGTGTGAGTATGCACGAACGCAATTGAACAAGACTGTTTCAGTGTCTACTCGCTAAAAATTCAATGTGGATATGGACAAGTTCAAAGAGGGAGTCTGTCTGTGCAGGACAAAAATATCTGGACGACCCCAAGTATAGGAATGGATGATCGGGCGAGTGCGGGAAACATTTTTGCGAAGCTCCAGGTAGTCCATAATAAGAGCAAGTCTGGACATCCAGATTCCGTCAACAACAGATTGACGCGTTAGAAATAAACTCTTGCGAATGGCACCCTAAAAGCTGCAATTCCTTCAAATGTTTAAAGATAAGAACAAAAGGGGCAGTGTGCTTATTGAAAAATTGTGAAATCATAGAGTTTAGTGCAATGTTGAGCGATTTTTCTAGTGTCTATTGAGATAATTGAGGCAGGGATTAGCATGCTGGCCTTCTACGTAAATTTCAGAGATACGGTATTACAGGACGATTATTTGATTTAATCTAATCATTTCTTTCTAACTGTGCAATGAAGATTGTCCTGAAAGGGTTTTCTTCCAGTATTTTTTCCGTACCAAAGCTGGTATTCCTCAAGACTTCATGAAATCCACATAGATTTGGATTTCTCAAATTTTCATGAATAAATTTTATTTTGTTCAACAACCAGCATGTTTAGCTTCATGTGTCTCGAGTAGTGTTTCTCAACCTTTTTAAACCACTGCGCACGTAAGAGCAAATGAAAATATCACGACACACTAGCAAAATTGTAAAGAGTATACATTTAAATATTACGTAATAAGATGATAGATTTTAAAATACAAACATAAGTATTAATTTCTGTTTCTATCCAACTATTTGTGCAATGTGAAACCTGTGCCTGGTGGGGTTTTTTTCGTAATTTCTTCAATGTTTGGTCCAATATACGATAAGCAGACCCTTATTTATTATTCAGTTGAGCGTGGTCTTTCACGCTTCTTATTTAAGGTTCAGAAGCCTAATTCACATAAATAAGAAGTAGAAAATTGCAGTAAAAATGATAAAGCCTTTTTAGCTTATGTGGGAATGTTTTTCGTGTTGTGACCCAAAATGAACCATTGTGTACCGTCGAATGTTTTATTTTGAGTCCTCGATCACTAGAAATCGTGGCCAATTCTTCTTCTTCACATAACTGAAGCCCAGTGTTAGAAGGAGCATTTATGAAGGGATTTCGAATCCAATCATGTTTTTCTGTTGCGCAACGACGGAAAATAAGTCAATGTTTTCATTGGGTACCTTTGAGATGGCTGACCATAAAAGGGACCATTTCTTTAATGCTGGTAGTACACGTCGAAGAATACTGTAAAGAATTATTTGAAAAAAATTATAAATATATATATATGTGTGTGCGTGTGCGTGTGTGTGTGTGTGTGTGTGTGTGTGTGTGTATGCCGTGTTTTGCAGCAGATTTAAGAGGACTTTGCGGCGCCCTAGTGTGGCGCAACACAGCGGTTGGGAATCACTGCCCTGCACCAATGGTTATCACTGCTTTTTTATGTTACCACAGTCTGGATGGTAATTATAGGAGAGTGGTTTTCTCAGGTGCTTCTTTGTCAACAATCGTGGTATTCCATTGAAAAAAAAAATTATAAAGCTATGTAGGTTTACTCAAAGGGATTTGCAAGTTTTGAATTTGAATGTTCTGTGCTGATTATCGTTACGCAAACTTGAAACCACGGTGTCAACAAAGCAGGTAAAATAACACTTGTATAGTTGAAGAGTTATTCGTATTATTAATCTCGTTTATATATATATATATATATATATATATATATATATATATATATATATATATATAAACATATATATATATAATGCAGGTAGTACACATCGAAGAATATTGAAAAACCTTTAATACTTATTAATTTTTTCAAATATTAACGCTATACCATAACGACTTCCACATAGACAAACTCACACACACACACACACACACACACACACACACACACACACATATATATATATATATATATATATATATATATATATATATTTGTATGCCGTGACAATATTTCGCGGCCCAATTAAGGGGAATTAAGCAGCGCACTAATGTGTCGTATCACAGCGGTTGTGAATTACTGCCCTGGACCAATGGTTATCACTGCATTTTAATGTTACCACAGTCTGTATAGTAATTACGGGAGAGTGGTTTTCCCAGATGCTTCTCTCCAACTATCTGTGCGGCTTATTTAATGTAAAACTCTTCCCCGTTTTTTTTTTTCGCGATTTCTTCCATGTTTGGTTGAATATGCGATAAGCAAACCCTCATTACTTCTTCAGTTGAGTGTAGTCTTTTTTTGCTTCTTATTTTTTATGTTATTTACGGCTGAGAAACCTCATTCACATAAATAAGAAGTAGAAAATTGCAATAAAACTGCTAAAGCCATTTTAGCTAATGTGGGATATTCCTTTTGTATTGTTATCCAGAATGTATCAATGGTTACCGTCGAATGTTTTATTTTGAAACCACAATCACTAGAAATGGTGGCTAATTCTTGTTCTTTGTATAACTAAAGTTAAATATTAGAAAGAACATTTATGGAGCGTTTCGAATCCATACTTTTCTGTGTTCAGTGACGGAAAATAATAGTTGATGTTTTCGTCGAGCGCTTTCAGATGGCTAACCAAACAGGGATCATTTCTTTAATGCGGGTAGTACACATCGAAGAAAAGTGAAAAGAATTATTTGAATTATTCAAATAATAACGCTAAACTATTACGACTTCCACATATACACACACACACACACACACACACACACATACATGCATACATATATATATATATATATATATATATATATATATATATATATATATATATATATATATTACGCGAATCATTCATACGAAAAGCAGATAATGAAGTTAATGATATGGCAAGAATCACTCTCGCAAACAATTTTTAATAATAAAATATATTAACCTCGAATCCGTTAATGAATGGTATGATCCTTGTTTATAAATTCCGGTTTTATCAGGTCATTTTTAATACTAGCTTTCAATCGTTTCATACGATCATCCTCAGGTAGGGAAATAGGTAAGTTTTTTACATCCAGGTAATAACAGGACATCGAAAGATAAAGTGTAATCCGAAAGAAGTGTTTTTAGAAATGTGATTACACTTTATCTTTATCTTTATCTTCATTATCTGCTTTTCGTATGAATGATTCGCGTAATATAAATTGAACCCGCACCACATAATTGAAATATATATATATATATATATATATATATATATATATATATATATATATATATATATATATATCCCGTGACAATATTTCGCGATACACTGATGAGGATAAGAATCACTGGCCTAGACTAGGTCATGATTCAGATATTTACACCTCAATTAATATCAAAGTTTTTTTTAATTCCCTGTATTTACTATAACAAATCAAAAACGAATCTGTTAATAGAAAACAACCTTCTGATTTAACCTCCAAATCCCGTGTAATGTTGACGAGAGAATATGCTGATTATATAGAATAAAAATTATGTTGAACCAATCAAGATTCTCCACTAGTTTTTTTTTCCAAATAGAGCCCAAGACAAATATTTTCGAAATAAAAAAATATGATCAGAAATTTGGATAAAATCAATGATGGCATATATCTCGACTCTCTCAAAACAATTCAGAATGTGGAATATATCAATAATAAATGCTTCATCTACCTTGGTGTATGGATCACTTATGTCAAATGTAATATCGGAGTTAAGGAAATTGAACCTAGAATAGGCCGTTGTAGGGGTCGTTTTGTGCAACATCACAAGATGCTACAGTTATAAAAACATTTACATAAAAAATTGAGTCCTTTATTAAAATAACTGCATCACATCGATTATTTCTTGTGGATGTCACGGAGGCCGCCGAACTCTTCAAGACATCTTTGAACTGTCAAGCGTATACAACCGCTTTCTCAGATCAATGATTTAAAATGGTTTCGGGCGAATGAGCCCTGCAACTCTTAGAGAGGAACCTCGTGGACTGAGGCTAAAGAATCACAGAGAATAAGTACACGATAACAGGAACTGCATAACTGAAAGGTTTTCAACTGTAGCAACAACTAAAATTGAACACAGAAAAGGTATGGATTCGAATTAATATCTTATATAACTCGAGAGGCACGGTGGAGTAATGTGTAGCGGCTTGGACAGAGGAATCGGAGATCCGAGGTCTAATTCCAGTGGAATCCATTACATTCACTTACGTGCTAATATCCTACTCCCCACAGCTATGGTAAATAGCAGGACAGATTGGGTTCTATAGTCTTGGATACCGCCGACAGAAATGGCAAGCTACTGGGGGAAAATATCTGCCTCGTCAGTCATGTATTGAAAGATAGATGATCGCGTAAGATTAACTAATCATATAGTCACTATTTGGATGTTCCACACTAGCTTGAATATAAGATTAGGAAGGAAACTTCCATTAATACCGGAAAGAGTGATAACACTTAATAAATGGTACTTGGTGTCCGGCCAATATGGAAACGGCAAATGTTTCCATTATTATTAGCATCCATTATTTCAACTGTCTTCATGACAATAATTTTAACTTGTAATTTAATATCAGGTATTTGAGCGATCCCTATTATATGAAATATCATCTTGAAATAAATTAATGGCTTCTCACAAATGCTTTTTTGTTTGATTTTGTTTAGTGGCATATCAACTTCGATAGGTTATTTAATGCCAACATCTAAATATGTCAGATGCAATTTTATGCCTTCAACCACAGAGGTAGTTTTTTTTCCAGTCAATATGGCATGAACTAAATTGCCATATTGACTGGAAAAAAACCTACCTCTACAAAAGAATTCTCATATTACTATATTAGTACAAAAACGCACAATTAAAAATTAAAAAAAAAAATTCATTGCGACCGCACGCTCCAAAACATTTTTCACAGTTAACAATAACACATTTCCCAAAAAACCTATTTCGGAGTACATCTTAACTTTCGTTGTCCTGTTATTACCTGGATGTAAAAAAGACATATCTATTTCTATACCTGAGGATGATTGTATTAACAATCGAAAGCTTGTAGTAAAAAAAAGACCTTATACAACTGGAATTTATAAACAACGGGTTCGAGGTTAATGTATTTTATTAAAAATTGTTTGCGAGAGTGATTCTTGCCATTTATATCATTAACTTCACTATCTGCTTTTTGTACGAATGATTCATGTAATGTAAATTGAACTGCACCACATACTTGATATATATATATATATATATATATATATATATATATATATATATATATATGAATAAAGAAATATAGTTTTAAGGCATGCTATATTTATAGTATGATATGCTCAATATCAGAGATAGAGCTGATGATTGCTTGCGTCTAGCATGAAACAGTATGTCTAACAGGTCCTACCAGTCCGGCTCAGGGTGGACCTGAGAACAACAATTAAGTGGTGATCCCAGGCCCTTGAAAACTTCTAATCTCCCGATCAGAGGCTATGATGCCGGATGTAGCTTATCGTCATACCCAGGACTGCTCTCAAAAATGCAAGCAATTACAAAAGTAAGAGTATGTTTCTATAACAAAACGCATTCCCTACCAATATCTATCTATTTGTCTTCGACATATGAGCTAGCTCTTGAATTCGATCGTGAAAAGACACCTTAAGATCAGTTGATCCTTCGTGATATGTTTGTTAAGTCAACTTTCTGCCAACTTTCTTTTACTTATCATTGGATATGAGCAGTGTGTTCTCGCCGTTCAAGCTTTCTTTTCTTTCTTTCTTGAAATCAAATCGAAACTGTTACATTCTCCCCATTCGAAACGACTGGTCGATAATTTCATCCTCCGACAGAAAGCAGAATTTGAAAAATCGATTCACATCAATACGACATGAAAAAGGCATAAAGGGAAAAGAACAATTGATTGACTTCAACGATGGGGTCCTTAAAGCAGGTTTCTATCATTGAGATGTGAAAATATCGAATGCTATATGTCAACGAATACACGTTGTCACTTTCGTAATGCTTTTTGTAGCGGAGACTTTGTAATCGTAGATACAACTATATTACGCCGTTGAACAATACCGGTGTCAGACGCCTTCGAATAACACACGCACTCATAATACTTACTCAGTAATGCTCGCTAGAAAAATAACCATCGAATAGTGATCCGAATAGTAATCCTTATATTGAGATATTCACTAACCGCCTCAGGAGGTAGGATATGGCACAAGACCGAGTTTATTGTAGGGAATCCGAGCAAGTAGGTTCGGCCAAAAATTCCCCGTAGACACCGTAAAAAAACAGAGTCGGGTAGCTGTCTCCCGAGACGAGACTCTACCCTTCAACATAGCCTCGTCTGGGGATCCTCTCTGCCCGGAGGCAGAGAGTTTGACCAGCACACTGAAGTAATCCGGATAGGGATCACTTAGACGCCACGTTAATTCCCATATATACATTTCCTTTACCATCACGTGATCTACTTATTCAAAATGGGATTGCCTGTGTTTGCTCTCTGGTGATCTGTGTTCAAACTCCAGTGTCGGCAGCGACACTTTATTCCTATATAACACTAAGAATCGTAGTCGTCACAAACACGAATAATTATAATAGATACGAGAATACAGAAGAACGCCATAAATTTCATAACTGCTCACTTCGGTTATTCATAATAATAGATAATTCCAAACTCCAGAAGAGTGACTCATTGCGCTTTTCATAAGATTTTCCGCTGACATGAAGTGGGTAGATTATATTGAATCAACCGCTAGGTCTGCTGCTAGGAAAGTTGTTTCACTGTGTCGACTAGACAATTGTTCTCTCCACAATTTATCTTCCGCATTTATGTCTACTGTTTGATAAGTTTGGTCTAGTGGCCCTGCTATATATTTAGAACTTCTCGATAAAATTTAATAAACGAATCTGCAATGTTATTGGTCCTTGTTTCCAGCATTACGTAGTGTCTTCATGCCTTTTCTATAAGTATTTTAATGGTAATTGTTCTGATGAACTTTCGATTTTTTGTACCTAGACGTTATGAATTGAAGAGTGCAACTAGACAGGCGGTAAGCTCACATCATTCTACACTTGAAGTCGCTAGATGTAACCGTAAGTTCTATCCTAATTGTTTCTTTTATTGCATTCCAGCTTTTTGCTTTCCAGTCAAGTTTGATCTTCAAACATTTAAATTCAATGTCAATTATCATCTACTGAATGTTAATTTCTGTTCTTTTATTGTTCTCTCTCCTTAAGAATGTTGTTCTCTTTCTCATATTCACTCTCACTCAGTAACCTCTTGCGTCTTAGTGGCTTTATTGTCTTGCTTGGGATGAAATGATTAGAAATAATAATAATATCTGCATCTGAACTAGCAATTGCAGAAACCCAAATTATATTATGGGGTTTTGCACTGACACGCATGCGTTCAGATGAATAAAACGATATATTTCAGGTATGTTTTAGCCGTCATTGCGAGGTACATAAAACCCATTATAAGCATTCTCTCTCTCTTTCTCTCTCTATCTTTCTCTTTCTCTCTCTCTCTTTCTCTCTCTCTCTCTCTCTCTTTCTCTCTCTTTCTCTCTCTTTCTCTCTCTTTCTCTTTCTCTCTCTCGCTCTGTTTCTCTCTCTCTCTTTCTCTCTCTCTCTCTTTCTCTCTCTTTCTCTTTCTCTCTCTCTCACTCTCTTTCTCTCTCTTTCTCTCTCTCTCGCTCTCTTTCTCTCTCTCTTTCTCTCTCTCTCTTTCTCTCTCTCTCGCTCTCTTTCTCTCTCGCTTTCTTTCACTCTCTCTCTTTCTCTCTCTCTCTTTCTCTCTCGCTCTCTTTCTCTCTCTCTCTTTCTCTCTCTCTTTCTCTCTCTCTCGCTCTCTTTCTCTCTCGCTTTCTTTCACTCTCTCTCTTTCTCTCTCTCTTTCTCTCTTTCTCTCTCTCTCTTTCTCTCTCTCTTTCTCTCTCTCTCTTTCTCTCTCTCTCTCTCTCTCTCTCTCTCTCTCTCTCTCTCTCTCTCTCTCTCTCTCTCTCTCTCTCTGTGTCTATGCCATGCCCTTTCTGAGCAAAAGCGGTTAAGTATCTCCATAAATTCCTGCTTCTTTTCCTATAAATAATTATTGCTCCTTTACTATCCTATCATTACGCGAGTTGGTTTGGCAGTTCCTCTTCTGTATATGCCGTGTCATATCAGGGTGTACGAGATTATGACTCTCCACAACTTCCTCGTAGCTATTAATAAACTTTCTCTTTCTGTTATTTCTCCTAAGCCCTATTCCGGCATTCAATCGCGCTAAATATGTTATGCATTAGTTTTCCTCTGTCCCTCTTGCCTTCAATCTGCCCTGTGTGTATCAGATTTTCCAAACCCTCTTTCCTCATTATGTGCGCCAGAAACCTCACCTGTCTCCATCTGTAAGTATTAGTTTCCTTTTTGTTTCCATCCATAGTATCCTCAGCATCCTTCTTTAGAACCACATTTCTGTTCCTTTCAGTCTCTTCTTCATCTCCGAGGTGATCTTCCAGCACTCACTGCCAGACAAGAGGACAGATATGACGTAGCAGTTTAGGACTCTTTTCATTGTTTCTATTGAAATGTTTCTGTTTCTTAATACACTGCTTAGCTTTTGGAATGTATCTTTGGCTATCACTTCTTTCAATTTAATATAATTGCTGATTTCCTCATGACTTCTTTCTTCAATATATATACCAAAATTACAGTTATCTCTGACTATTAACAGCCATTTCTTTGTAGTTAGAAATAAAATCGCAGTCCCGCATTTTATATTTTCCAGGATCTTTGTGTAACATTTTACTTGAGTTTGATTGATTTGTCTGTTTAACGGCTTATCAACTATTTATGGTTCATTTAATGCGCAAATTAAATTTATTCATGGGTCATTTAATGCCGAAATTATATTTATTCATTGGGTCATTTAATGCCGAAATTAAATTTATTCATGGATCATTTAATGCAGAAATTAAATTTATTCATGGATCATTTAATGCAGAAATTAAATTTATTCATGGGTCATTTAATGCCGAAATTAAATTTATTCATGGGTCATTTAATGCCGAAATTAAATTTATTCATGGGTCATTTAATGCCGAAATTAAATTTATTCATGGTTCATTTAATGCAGAAATTAAATTTGTTCATGGGTCATTTAATGCCGAAATTAAATTTATTCATGGGTCATTTAATGCCGAAATTAAATATATTCATGGGTCATTTAATGCCGAAATTAAATTTATTCATGGGTCATTTAATGCCGAAATTAAATTTATTCATGGATCATTTAATGCCGAAATTAAATTTATTCATGGGTCATTTAATGCCGAAATTATATTTATTCATGGGTCATTTAATGCAGAAATTAAATTTATTCATGGGTCATTTAATGCCGAAATTAAATTTATTCATGGGTCATTTAATGCCGAAATTAAATTTATTCATGGGTCATTTAATGCCGAAATTAAATATATTCATGGGTCATTTAATGCCGAAATTAAATTTATTCATGGGTCATTTAATGCCGAAATTAAATATATTCATGGGTCATTTAATGCCGAAATTAAATTTATTCATGGGTCATTTAATGCCGAAATTAAATTTTCTTGTGAGCTCGGAAGTAATAAATATATTATATATGTTTTCTGTTTTCACAATTACATACATAGTAGATGATTCCCAGCTTTTGCGCATATAGATGTTCGTGTGGATATAATCACTAGAGGCACTGATGTGTGTTTTGAGTTGTTTTGTTGAAGTTATATTTTGGAATAGACTTTGATTTAAGAAAATTAGGATATTGTATGGACTAATGCCATGAAACTTCTTTCATGTTAGTTGTTCGGTAATATTCTAAACGGATTTGGGTGAAAAAGTTACAATTTTTTAGTATGTGTGTATTGTTGGTAATTTTTGTTATATAAAAATTTATTGCTGGTATTTTTACTATAAAAATGTATTTATATACATTCATATTCTTTTTTTTTTTCGTGAACAGTAACTATTTGCCGATACCTGGAACCCTAACAGGTGCTACCAACCCGGGTTAGGTAAACCCTCAATTACCTGATCAGAGGCCTTGCTGTCAGATGTTGTTTATCGTCATACTTAGGAATATTTTACTTGCGAATTGACATGTAAATGGTAATAATAATATAAATAATGCAAAAATTAATAAGAAGGAGGAAGGAGGGAGAGTTGAGTACGAGGCGGAGAACCTCACATATTTTGACTTGAGAGTGTAGAAAATTGATATAATCCTAAACGGGCCGGTTCATCAAGAAATACAAAGGAGGGATTTTATGGGACATGAAGATTCAAACCCAGATAGAACTGTTCTCTGCAAAGAAGTGAGTTAGTTAACTTATTGACGACGTAGCTTGCCAGTTTGTTACCAGAAGAATACGGAGAGTACAATGAGCCAAGACGAAGTTTTAGAGAAAATGGAAACAAAAAGGACGCTTATGCTTAACAGCAGAAAGAGACAGTTGACATTTCTAAGGCACATAATGAGGGGTTGGAAAATTTGACACCCACAGGACATATTGAAATAAAGCCAGGCAGAAGAGATCAGAGCATAAGGACTTTGCGTATATGGATTACAGAACAGGGATTACGAGAGATAGCAAATTTACTACTAGTTAAAAAGAACATGAAGCTCAGGGGACCCATGATCGCCAACGTCCTGAAGGGATATGGCACAATCACGAATTTAAAAGAAAACCAGAGCCGTCGAGACATAACGACAGACATTTGAGAACTATGCAGACATAAGAGACAATGCAGACATGTACGAAAGCAAGATACGATATAATTGCCGAAACGTATAGGCTGTGCCGATTATAATCGGAGCACTAGGAACAATGTCTGAGAATGTCCCCCATTGGTGGAATGCATTAGATTTACCAGTAAGTTTTTATGGTTCGCAGAACGTCTATTTGATTGGTGCTGTACAAACAGCTTACGATCACATGACGTTGAATCACCGATTCTCGTACAATCACTGATGGAGCATTAGATGGGTTACCGCTTGAAATTCCGCTATCTCCAGTTACAACCCGTATGAGTTCCTGATCCTCGTTACTGTTATAAATCGCGAGAATTCTGAATCCTCGATACAACCGTTATAATTCCCGAGTTTCGAATCACTTGTCACCACTATTGTAATGCGATTATTCTATGGATATTCTTATAACACACTCTTACTTATATAACCTACTCTCTATATAAGGTATTCTCATAAGGTATTTTCTATACGTAATGTTTCAGCTACTTTCCGTGACGTCTGTATTAATCTGAACACTGACTCGAAACGGCTCGGTATTTGCTCAGGCTTCCCCCTGTAGACGGGATGCGACACAAGCTCTGGTTTAACGGGGAAGAACCCGAGCGCAAACACTCAGGCATCTGGCCCAAAATTTACCCATTCCCCACAACAGCGAGGAACGAGTACTTCTTTGTTCTTCTGAACTGAATCTCTATCCGTAGACAGTGCTCCGACTGAGTCGTCCTCTGCCCGAAGACAGAGGTCTTGTCAGTTGCAAGCCAGACAGCGAACTGTCTGGCTCGAAAGTATTTAACTAGTCCCTGCCCCTCACTGGGAGGAGATGTGATACAAGGTCGAGATTAGCGTTTCCACTCGGCCGAAAAAAAGACCAAATTTTTCTGTATATTCGCAAAAATATGTTTTTTTTTTCTAACCAATGTAGTTGAACTTCTTGTATCTCCAGTTACAATCCGTATGAGTTCCTGATCCTCGTTACTGTTATAAATCGTGAGAGCTCAGAATTTTCGACACAAGCGTTATATATCTTGAGTTTCCAATCCCTCGTCGTCACTCTTCTATGGCTATTGTCATAACATACTCTTACTTACGTACTCCGTATAAGGATTCTCTATACGTAATGCTTCGGCTATTGCCGTGACAACTGTATTGTATTAGTCTGAAGAGTGACTCCAAACGGCGTAGCCTCGTCTGGGTTCCTCTCCGCCCGAACGCAGAGAGTTCGACCAGGTTGGTCGCGAGCCTGGCAACGAACTGCCTGACTCTAAACGGCTACCTGTTTTACTTCTGACCTGCACGTAAGGCAGGATGTGACATAAGGCCGGTTCTCACGTGCGGCAATTCAGGCAAAAATTTCAATTAGACCCCGCATACACGGTTTCTGGTTGGTCTACCTTCCTCGACTTTGACCTTGGTTATATCATCGTCTGTGTTCCTCTTTGCTCGAAGGCAAAGATTTCGACCAGCCGGTCGCGAGCCTGGCAACGAACTGCCTGACCCCAAACGACTACCCGTTTTGTCTCTGACCTGAAGTTCTTTATAGTAATGGACTAGTTGATATAATCACATGGGATGTACTATTTACTCCACAACAGTCGGGATTGCAAATTTACTACTAGTTACAAAATGGCAGGAAAGTATAGAGAGGTAGCTGTGGAGAGCCATGATTGCCAACGACGTGAAAAAACAAAACATAGAGCAGATGTTAGAAGAGAATTCGGGAAATAAGGACATACAATTGAGAACTGTACAAGCATTAAGACACAATACAGACATAAACTACGAAAGCAAGAGAAACGTATAGATAGTACCGATTGTAATCGGAGCACTAGGAACAGTGTCTGAGAAATTCACGTATTTACCAGTGAGTTTTCTCGTACGATCACCGAAGATATGTTTGGATGTGCGGCTGGTTTAATGGATAACAGCTCTGAATTGGAAATCGGAGAACTGACAGCCGGCCATGATTTTACCCAACTACACCCGTCCAAGAACAGAGATTAACGGGAACCTGTCTGCAGGGGAAATGCCCAAATGATTATGGTCAGGCATATGACAATCAAATCGGTGGTAATGAACAGAGTAATTAGTACAGTCCATCTTAATTCCCCAAGATAAAACCTGAACACTGAACATGCTAATAACTCCGATCAATTAAAATCAGAAGTCATCATGGCATTATTATTATTATTATTATTATTATTATTATTATTATTATTATTAATATTATTATTATTATTAATAATAATATTATTATTATTAATATTATTATTATTAATAATATTATTATTATTATTATTAATATTATTATTATTATTGTTGAGTCTTGACTCAATGTTGAATCTCGCCTATTGCAGGGAATAATAATGCAACACAAAATGTACTTAGAACAAGAATGTATTATAACAAGAAAGTGTACACAATAAGTACATATAGTATTTCTGTATATTTCTGGGAAGACGTTCCTGGAGAGTGTGTTGACTAGTCGCAGTCGATCAGAGTCTCTAGTTGGATCTCGTGATTCCTCTTCCTCGTCTTCCGGTACCAACCACTATTTATATAGTTGGTAGTCAACTATGCAGATTAGGTGGATCCTACCACAACAATTATTATTATTGCTGTTATTTACGCTATTTACATCGGAAATTTGTCCTTATCTTTATTGCCATATTCACGACGTTTCTGATCCTCTTCAGGAGATATAGGTTGGAATTTTCAACCGAACCCTTTTTTGTAGGCCATGTGAGTAGATTGTGCTAATTCCATGTGCCATTTTTTTTTGTTTTTTTGTTTTTTTTTAAATTTCAGTATCAGTTAATTCCTGTTAATTCTCTCCAATTTTTTTCTCCCTTCTGTTGTGGCCAGTTATTGTACTAACAACTCTTTGAATCAAGTAACTTTTTTGATTACTCAACCAAAGCTTTTATCCACCGGGCCAAGTGCCTTTGAAGAAGTTAGGAGTATACAACGGTCGAAACGTCGTGAATATGACAATAAAGATGAGGACAACAGTCCGAACGATATAAATAGTGGAAATATTCTCATCTGAATACTGAACATGCTAATACCTCGTCTCAGAAATATAGACAAGTATTATCGTTGTTGTTGCTGTTATTATTATATGTGCTGTGTCCATTCAAGATATAGGGATCATGGTTCTACACAACTACCTTGTAGCTTTAAGCAACCGTTAATACTTTACCATTCCTCTTTGTCCCGTTCTGCGATCCATTCATATTAATTCATTAGGTAGGTTATTTGTGGTCTCTCTGCCCTTCTATCCTTCGTTATGTCCAAGTGAGTGTTCAGTTCTCCAAGCCTACTTTTCTCCATATGAGTCCTAGAAATTTAATCTGTCTCTTAATTCAAAATAAATCTTAAACATGCTAATATCACCGATCAATTAAAATCAGAAGTCATGAGAACCTCGGCTGATTTTGCATCTATTACGATTATTATTAATATATATTATTATTAATACTTAGAGAAGATCTCAAGAAAAGAAAAGTGAATGTTTGACAATGTTAAACAATATTTCGGTAGTATGTCAGTCTTCAAGTTATGTTTAAAAATTGCATACATATATAAAAATATTAAAAATCTATAAAACATTATTTTTATAAATGTCGCTTGTCTTGGAAAAACGGTTGGACTGGTAATCAACGCGTCGAAACGAATGAAACACGACCAGCTGGATTGTAAAGCAACTGAAACAAGAGTAACGTGATGATGATGGTGCCCATCTTGAACTTTTCCGTTAGTTGATTAGTTGCTAAGAGCAATTAATCAGTTTACTATCAATCCTGTGGAACGTACCATTCCTCTGTTGTCCCCACAATAAAATGAATATACGCTATACAAAAGGTGACACACTTGCAATATTCTTGTTCAATATGGCTCGAGTTCATGTAATTCGAGAAACAATGTAAGTAGGACATATTGCTTTCGCCCTAATAATTCACTACCACTCGCATACAGCATAAAATCTTGCATTAATCTTAAACTACATAGAACTGGCACAGTGTCTCCCTCCGACAAGT
>OZ038515.1:17401172-17406172 GCA_964036315.1 Acanthosepion esculentum | reverse complement strand
ATCTTCTTCAGCGGTGAATTGTGATGACAAAATTCATATAACTGTGATGGTTATAATGGTGATTTTTTTATAAACCCGCATGAACGTGCTCTGTTGTAATGATTTTAAAATTTTAAATTTAACCCTTGTTTTATTGTAAATAAGCTTCAACAAACACCCACACACACAAATATATATATATATATATATATATATATATATATATATATATATATATATATATATATATATTCAAACGTGATTATAGTGGATAGATTTTAACGTTTAAAGTAATAAAAACATCGGATTAAATATTTTAAAATGCAGTATTAAAGACTATTTTGTAGAACCAATTTCGAGGTGCATGCTATCACTATAATCTTAAAATATGGTCAACAGCAATCCACCTTCCATGCTAGTATCATTTAATAAATTTTCAATGTTGGCTTCAAAATTAATTTCTCTTCTTGACTTCTACTTAAGCAACAACAAATACAAATAACTTTGGACAGAGCAAGTTTTCAGCTACAAGACACTATATTTTGCTATATATTTTTCACCACCACCTCTCCATATTAGCCTCCACTAAATAAAATCTCATTACTTTGCAGGTTGACCGTTTGCAGCGACACCGGGCTTGTCGCAAAGATCTCTATCGGCGTTGCGGAAACGCATTACCCACTGCCTTACTATCATCACATCCACTTCCTCTATATTTTTTTTTCAGAAAAATAGTTTATTGCCTACTGTCTGTTTATTTTAGAACGTTAGTGAAATCTATTAGAAATCGTGTTTAATGTGTTAGACGCCCTGCAGTGTCTGCCCGAGATTTCTTTCTCTCGACAAAGTGGTTGTAAAAACTGTTTCAACAACAACTGTTTTTCATAGTCTGTCTATATTTCTCAGATGAGGTATTATGTACAGTATTTACATTAGTCGGACTATTGTCCTCATCTTTGTCGCCATATTTGTCACAACGTTTCGGCCGTTTCGTTTCGTTTAGCAGGAGATAACTGATAACTGACATCCATCAAACATGGCACGTGGAACTAGAACAGTCTACCCCAGTGATCGAAATAAAGGGTTCAGTTCGAAATTCCAACCACCTGAAGAAGGCCGGAGCGTACAACGGCCGAAACGTTGTGAAAAATATGGCGACAATGATGAGGACAATAGTCCGACTAATGTAAATACTGTGTTTTTTATAGGCCTTTCATTTTATTTCTACCCTCCGTCTCTCTGTGGATGTGTGGGTGATGTAATGGAATAGTGGCTCAGAAGGTGAACACGGAGAAACCGGTTCGAATTCAAGTCGAGTTTGTTAAATTCACTTACGTGAAAATACCCTTGAGAAAGACAAGAATCAATCTTTCCCTCAACCAGCTACAAATCTAAGCTGATTTTTCGTAAATATATCTGCGAGATTTGTCTTGTTTTTTTACGAAGCAGTGTCTTATGTAATAAGATACGTACGCGAGAGTGTATATCAGACATAAGAAAATTTAGCATTCATTTATTTTTCAAACAAATCTCTTTCCTTGACAATGGACTCAAATCAAGCACTTCACCATTAATTAAATACATCGAACATTCAACAACGATGCGCACCCTGAAGAATATTTAGTCCAATATATATGTATATATATATATATATAGTTGAAAATTAGAGAAGAGCATATATATATATATATATATATATATATATATATATATATATATAGTGACAGTGAGAGAGAGAGAGAGAGAGAGAGAGAGAGAGGGGGGAGAAACAGAAGTCAAATAGAAGAGACGAAGAGAGACCAAACAAAAACCAAAGCTCTCCATCCCCTGAATCCTCCTACACTACAATGAGGTGATTGCGAAATCTCTTCAGAACCAACATAGGACGCATTTCACACAGGGGCTCCACCTGGATCCTTCCGGATGTTTTGACAAAGGAGCAGATGATTTTTTCCGTCGAAGTAGTTGCAGCGGTTGTAGTATCTGTCCCCTGCCGGGAACCCTTCTCTCTTCCCTTGCGTTAACCACACCATGGCGTACCATCTGTTCCGTAGAACTTGTATGACCGACTATGAGAAGTTAAGACCAACATAGACAAGCTACGACCAGATAAGACAAGCTTCGATCAGCGACCCAAGTGGAAACACTAGGGTCTCCACGTTAAAAACCGACCATGTGTCACAACCTGACACATTTCATCCTGCCACTGTAAGTCAGATGAATTAATAATTGCGTGTTTGAATTTTGCAGTTGTGTTGTTATATCCTGCTATGGAAACAGAAAATGACCATGACTGAAATTAAGTAGTGCCACAAAGGAGCCTTGAAAAACAATGCAATGGAAAAAAAAGTAGTGACTAATGCAGAATGTTAAAAGTTAATAGTAAAATAATAAAATAAAATAATAATTAAATAAATAATTTGTTTTGCAAAATGAAATTTTCGCACATGGGATCCATTCCACAACGGACGAGATAAATTATATTTATCAATCTATCGTCTATGTGAGTGTTACTATCTCCTAAACTTTGAATCGAGAAGATAGGTTTTTAACATTTTATTTTATCTATCTATCTATCTATCTATCTATCTATCTATCTATCTATCTATCTATCTATCTATCTATCTATCCCTACCCCCTCTCTCTCTCTACATATATATATATGTATATATATATATATATATTTACATATATACATACATATATATATATATATATATATATATATATGTATATATATATGTATATATATATATATATATATATATATATATATATATATATATATATATAAAGAAATATAGTCTTAAAGTGTGGTATATTTATGGGATAAAGTGCGCGATATCAGAGATAGAGCGTGTGTAAATATAAAAGTGAACATAGAAGTCAACACTTAGAGGCGACAGTCTGTTTCATGCTAGATGCAATAGTCGGGCCGCGAGTGCTGTTATTTTTCTCGGCTATTTATATATACGGGGTGGCACAAATAAACAAATAAATAAATAAACGACTTCCACTAAAATATCTGTCAAAATAGAGTACCCACATTGCAACACTGATCCGTATATATAAATAGCCGAAAAAAATAACAGCACTCGTGGCCCGACGATTGCATCTAGCATGAAACAGACTGTCGCCTCTAAGTGTTGACTTATATGTTCACTTTCATATATATATATATATATATATATATATATATATATATATATATATATATATATATATATATATATATGGAAAAGATTATAATTGTTCCAACGAGAGAAAAATGTACTTTTTTAAAAAAGAGAGAAACCGCAAACGTTATTGATTACATTTCGGATTTCTTTTAGTCTATATATTATATTTTATTCTTCATTGTATATATAATTGCAGAAGCTTGTGTTCGATTTGAAAATTAAAAACAAAATTTGACAGACTCACAAAAAAATATTTATTAGTCAAGTCTATAGTCTCAATTGTTTTTAACAACAGTCTCCCATCTTTCTAGAAAGTTCGTTGATGCAATTTTCGTAGAAAGTACGTGTTTTTTTTTTGTTTTTTTTTTCGTTGGAAAAACGCTGTGAGTTAGTTTTAGACTTACTGTATAGAGCCATTTTTTTCATTTAAATTGTCTGCAAGAAAACGGAACAAATGAAAATCCGAAAGAACCCAGTCTCAATAATATGGTGGATCCTGGATGGTTTCCCATTTAAGTTCTTCAAACTTCTGCACTTAGCAACATGCAGCTTTCTGTGTGGTGGAAAATGACACCTTTTCATTTGGCTAACTTGTCTATTCTTTGTTTACTTAATTTGGTTATTTATATATTTTTCATATATATATATATATATATATATATATATATATATATATATATATATATATATATATATATATAACGCTAAATATATTGTTTAACAAAACTAGACAATGTTATATTACAGCTGTCTTATACCAAAGTATATCACAAAAAGAAATGAAAAAAAATATATAAATACTTATAGGGTTAATTTGTTTCTTTTGAAGGCCGTGTAAATAAAAACATTTATGAAAATACAAAATGACGAAGCTGTATTCTTTAAAGAACAATTGCTATACTAAAGCCACGCGATTATTAAAAAATGGCTTCAATAAAATATGATTTGTAAAATTTTGTATATGTGTGGATCAAAGTTATATTGAATAATACCTCTAAAATGAATCCGAGAGGGTTAGGAAAAGGATATATTGGTAAAATTTGTTTTTCGAATTTTTAATAAAAGAAGCTCAAGTATTATGGTCTGAAAACTAGCCAAAATAAATTTTACGAATAATAATGGTTGAAAGAAAGAAATTTTAGTGGCTTTTAACCAATGAGATAATTTTCAAATTTGGATTGAATCTGAAGACGACTTGTGGCTTTTTAAGAAGTCGGATTGGTCTGAGAACCAGAAGTGTTTCGAATGGTAGGTAGTGGCAATAGTAGTGGTGATGGTGATGTTGATGGTGGTGGTGGTGGTGGTGAAGAAGAAGAAGAAGCAGAAGAAGAAGAAGAAGAAGAAGAAGAGAAGGAGAAGGAGAAGGAGGAGGAGGCTTTCACCATAAAATGACTGTGAGGAGCTTCAGGCATTTGAACAAAATGATAACCAAAAGCCAATGACTCCTAATACAATGACGAAAAGACAGAAGCTGAAGGGGAAAAAAAGGATGTAACAAAATTCAAAGAAAGCAAAAAAAAAATGTTTCTCCAAAATTTGATAAATATACGATTGTCTATCTGTTGAAGTAAGAGCCATTTACTCTCGTTACTATCATGAATGAACTGATCCATACATGATAAACAGTCCTGGGTAATTGTCTAGAAGACAAAAGATAATATTATCTCAGTGACTTGCCTCGCTGACTATTGAATACGACTATCACGACTGACTTGGTCGAGATTATTGTTGTGTCTTGCCAAACCCCAAATGACAACGCTCTCTATTGTTTTCATCGATAAAGATACGCGTAAAATGCATCGGCTTAGTGTCCCACTGTAATAAGTACTTGACTCTTCATAC
>OZ038515.1:17368672-17398672 GCA_964036315.1 Acanthosepion esculentum | reverse complement strand
TTGAAACAAAATGGCTATTTTTGTCGTGATTTTATAACATATTTATGTTGTAATATTCAAATAAATAATTATATCTGCTCTACTCTGTATTGAGCATTCTTTAAAGAATAGTAATTGTTGGTTATTGGAATTCACTCCGTATATACCAATCCTAAACTTGGATATATATATATATATATATATATATATATATATATATATATATATATATATATTGAATCCTCCTGGAAATCTCCCAGAGATGCCATTTATTCCAGATCCCTTGAAGTTCTAGGACATCCTATAAGGAACCATCAGGCCTGGTTCGATGTAAATGATGCTCACATTCAACGTCTCATCGGGGAAATGCGCGAATCGCATAAAATATTTATAAACAACAAAAATTGTCCATCAAAAAAGCGCATATACAAGCAGTGTAAGCGGAAAGCGCAAAATGATCTCAGAAAAATGAAAGACTCCTGGTGGTTTACTAAGGCTGTGGAACTCAAGACAGTAGCTGAAAGAAAAGATCTCAAAGCATTCTATGAAGGCCTTAAAAAGTTGTACGACCCACAGGGAAAAGGAATTTTAGCTGTTCAGTCGTATGACGGTAACACACTCCACGTATACAAGAAGGAAATTATATCACGATGGAAAGAACACTTTGAAAGTGTCCTTAATTCCACCTCTACCATCGATGACAATGTCATTGCTTCATCAGCGACCAGAAATTTTCCAGTTGTCTGTTGAGCCATGCCTAAAGTAAATCCAGGGTTCTATTAAGCAAATGTCCTCGAACAGAGCCCCAGGAAAAGATGCTATTGCTCCCCGAAATTTTAAAATATGGTGGGAAGACTCTGGTTAAGAAATTCCTTCAGCTATTTAAAGTTACATGGAAGGTTGGTTCTGTTCCACAGGACTACAAAGATGCTTGCATATAACATCTGTTCAAAAACAAAGGCAAAAAGGTTGTATGTGATAATTCCTGTGGCATTACACCTCTAAGTATCGCTGTAAAAATTCTCGCTCGTGTTATTCTCAACGAATAATCAAGTATCTCCTTGATGACATCTATTCCGAATCTCAGTGTGGCTTTTGTTCATGTCGGGGAATCATTGACATGATTTTTTACTTCGTCAGGTTGCTGAGAAAGTTCGCGAAAAGAACCATGAACTCTATACCGTCTTTATCGATCTGACCAAATCGTTTGATACAGTAAACAGAGGTGCCCTCTAGAAAGCGGTCAAAATGCTTGGCATACCTGAAAGTATGCTGAATGTCATCATCTCGTTTCACGAAGGAATAAAAGTATCTGTTCTATCTAATGGCGAGTTTTCAGAAGCCTTCGTTGTAACAAATGGCACAAAACAAGGTTGTGTCATGGCTTCTGTACTTTTCGCTCTCTTCTTTTCGGTCATGCTACACCATACTTTTAGTGATCTTGACATGGGTGTGAAATTTGAATTCCGCACAAGGGGCGGTCTCTTTAACCATCAACGTTTTAAAGCAAAATCGCTGAATCGAGCAAGCATTATTTGTGATCATCCTTTTGCTGATGACGCTGCGATCGTGGCAACCTCAATCGAAGAGGCTCATGCACTCGTCAATCGTCTTTTCAACAGATCGCAACGCATTCGGCTTAACTATAAGGATAAAAAAAATTGAAGTTGTCCATCAACCAAGTCCTACACCTAAGCAAGCCAAGGGTGTAAAACAAAACTCACCTGCTCATACCTTTCCAGTCATTCCCATTACTGTTGGCCACAACAAACTGAAGTATGCGAAATTATTCTCGTACTTAGGAAGCAAAGTCATTTCAAGTTCCTCTTTGGATGAAGAGATAACCGAATATCAAAGGCAACCAATGATTTTGGGAAGCTTAATCATTGCCTTTGGGAAGTTCGTGGGATTTAACTGAAAACAAAAATCAGTGTATATCGAGCAGTCATTCTCACCATACTAATTTATGGGTCAGAAACGTGGACGCCATACAGGGCAAACATCAATCAACTTGATGCTTTTCATAAACGCTGTCTTCGGTCAATATGCGGTTATACACTGCAGGACAAAATCGCTAATCCTGATCTTTTCATCAAATGTGGCGTGGGTGCTATCGAATTCTCCCTGATGCAATCACAGTTCAGATGGTCTGGTCATGTCATCAGAATGAATGATGATCGGATGCTGAAAATCCTCATGTATAGACAACTTTTTATAGTAAGCGTAATGTAGGCCATCCTTGGTTACGCTTCAGGGGCAAACTTAAATATAATTTAATTGCTGCAAGCATTCCTATGGAGGAATCCGAACTTGCTGTTGGAAACTGAGCAAACTGGAGAAACAGCTGCTACGTGGCATAATTAACTTTGAAAAGAATCGCCTCAACCATCTGAGAGAATTAAGAACCAACACTTAATCTCGGGCTAATACATCAGCCAATATGACGGTCAATCCTTCAGTATGTCCCTCGTGTGGACATTTTATAAATCCCATTGTTGTATCATATGAGATATAGATATAAAAACTGAACTGAAAGACACTCATGCGACGAAATAGTCCTATATATATATATATATATATATATATATATATATATATATATATATATATATATATATATATATATATATATATATATATATATATATATATATATATATTATTTTACTACAACAATCTAGAAAAACTATATAGCAAAACAAAGTCCATATATAAATAATTAAGTAATTCATTGAAAGAAACCGCAACAGAATGCACTGGACTGGATTAGGTGCACTCATCAGCAGTAGGCACCCACTACCGAGAATTGAAACCCGGACAGTTAAGTTATCAAGCAAACGTCATATCAACAGTTCAACGGGTCTCGGTGACAAAAAATTAGCAAATCAGATTCAATATAGCGCCGTTCGCTCACATATTCCGTGGTGGAACTCAACTGAAATTCTCTGTAACCATAGGACTGTGCCCCCGGGAGCCACGACTACTATCACCAAGCCGCTCAAACTGAAGCATAAGAAGCCGGATCAAGCAATGTAATACACATGATAGAAATTGTTAGGAGGATTTGATAATTATAATTAAGTAATTACTTAATTATAATTATCAAATCCTCCTATCAATTTTTATCATATATATATATATATTATGGAAAAACTTCTTTCATCCCCAGAAAGATTTTCTTGCAACAAGATTCGAATGTAATATATGCAAGTAAGACGATTCCATTTTATGGTGGAGCAATTACTCCCATTATTGTGGCTACAATTAGGTGTAATGTCTTGACTTGTCCGCCAAAAAGAGAGAACTGAATACCCTGGGTCGTGCGTGATGTGTTCACTAACTAAGGTCTGTTCATCTCGAATTTTCTATCGAGCCAATTTAATTTAATAAAGAGAATTAAATTTAATCGGATCATGCATTTTCAGTAAAAATAATAAAAATAAAGTGGTGATCATACACACGCACACATATATAGACAAATACACACGAGCAGATATCCACAGGGAGAAACAGAGGGGGAAAGAGAGAGAGAGAAAGTAAGAAACAAATATATTTGTAAGGGAGTATTAAATGTATATATCTATATTTATAAGAACAGAGGAAAGAAAGAGAAAGATAACTAATTTTATATAAGGTTTACAGTGGTAGAGAAATAAAACCATCCAAGATTGTAAATTTCCTAAAAGAAGTTGTACTAAAAAATATGAGTAATTGAAAAATGGTCCCAATATATATGTATACATACACACCTTTTTTACCAAAATGTCGCTATGAACCTAAGTGAAACCTTCGTAGGTGTGTCTGGCTCATTAGGTTCGACTAGGTTTGCTCTACGCTTGTATTGAGCTCTTTAGTTAGTTGTTTACTCGTATCGGGGTTTTTTCTTTGGGCCCTGAACCTGTATCTGTGCGATTATTTTCGACAGACTTTCATGTTCCTGGCTCTTTCTTTTTTTTTAAAACCTTTTTTTCCTTCGTGATTGATTTGGCTATTGTTAAATCAAGAGTTCGAAGGTTTTTCGATACGAGTATAGTTACTTATATATATATATATATATATATATATATATATATATATATATATATATATATATATGAAGAAATATAGTCTTAAAGTGTGCTATATTTATGGGATAAAGTGCTCAATATCAGAGATAGAGCGTGTGTAAATATAAAAGTGGACATGGAAGTCAGCACTTAGAGGCGACAGTCTGTTTCATGCTAGTGCAATCGTCAGGCGACTAGTGCTGTTATTTTTCTCGGCTATTTATATAAGGGTAAGTGGTGCATTATGGGTAGTCTATTTTGGCGATTACTTTTACCGGAAGTCGCTTATTTGTTTATTTATTTATGTCAAATTATTTTGCTTGTTTTTTGTTTGTTTTTATTAATTTTTATTTTTTATCTTATATATTTATTTATTTATTTTTTTATTTTTATCGGTGTTTTTGGTTAACGTAGTAAAAATTTATTTATATAGCTTATTATTGGTAGTCTATAATGGCCGTCATTTACCGGAAGTCGCTTGTTCGCTTATTTATTTGGGTCAAATTGTTTTGCTTGTTTTTTATTTATTTTCATTTTTATTTTTTAGCTTATATATATGTTTATTTGTCATTGATTAAATCTATTTGTTGAATTTTGGGGTGTGATGTTGTGGTTTGTTCTGACTATTATTTTGATGGGAAAAAATATATATAATGGGTGTAACAGCAGAATTGTCCAAATCGTATAACAGCATAATTGGTCATTCGACAAAAAGTTTAATATCTAAAAAAACACTAAACTAATTATGTCACTTTTTTCCACGTTTTCAGAAATGACGTTTAGCCACCTTGACACCGAGCTATTCAGCTAGAAAGATAACTGGTCAAAATAGTTTTGTGTCAGCTCCAATGAGCAATGTTGAGAGGAAAAAGATCATCCAGGCTTTCAGTAACATTCATACTCTGGCATCCATCTGCAAAGTCCATTCAAAAATCATCAAGTGAACGGTGAATATGTTTAAGAAAGCGGAAACAGTAGAGCGGAAAACTGGATCCTGAGGGAACAAGAATAACAGGGATCATCATTTCAACTTAGAGCTAAAGAGATCAATTAGGAAAGATGCAACTCAATCCATAAGACGTTTGGTACATGAGGGAGGAATTTCACCTATAATAATTGTTATGGGTTCTTACCTATAACTACAGAATGAACTCTTCCTAACACTATGTATACTACGCCTCTCAAGAGAGAGAGACGAATCGAGTCGAGCCGATAGTAGTTCACTCCAAACCAGACTGACAGTCATACTAACACCTTCCACATCTTGTATTATTATTCCGTGTAATATATCTTCGTTATTTCTACTCTTGTGTTCGTGTTGTTCTTCCTTGGTCCTAACTTGGACCATAACAGTGGCGACGAGAATATTGAAGAAACGAATTCTACGCGGAGAATCTAAAAAAAAAAACCTTTTTGCTATCGGTCGTCCATAACAGAGGCGACGGAGGTATTGAGAAAAAAAACAAGTTCTACGCGAAGATAAAAAAAAAGGAAAAAAAATCTTTTGACACCAACGTTAACAGTGTTAACGAATACACAAATTTTACCTGTCAGCCAGAACAGAATCGAATTCTGCGCAGGAAAATGTTTTCGTACTTAGGTTACAGAAAAACAGGCGACAAAACCTGAAGTCTACATTGTGAAAAAGGAAAAATTGTTACACAAAATTACGGTGTAAACATGGCAGAGACTTTATGGCAACCATATTGGAACTAATGAAAATACAATTCGAGCAGCAACAAAAAAAATGAGGAAAGAGACAGACTAGGCTCGAAGAAAAACAATTAGAAATTCAACAGAAAACTAAGAGAAGCAACTCGAACTACAAGAATTGTTACTACGGGTAGTAACAAATAAAGGACAAAATTCTGGAAATGAAGCGGCATTCTCGCAAAATGCTATATGGAGCTCTATCAAAGACTTCACTTATGCACCGAACGAAGACAAAACCTTCGCGGCTTACTTCAGAAGATATAAAGATTCATATGAGTTTGATTGCGGGAATTGGTCACACGCGAAAAAAAGAATTTTAAAGATATCGAAGAGTCTGGCGTCGCTCACATACGAAAAGTACAACGACAAACACATTTTTCTCCCTCCTCAAAAACAAACCAAACAAATTATTTTACTACAAAAAGTCAAATGAAACCTCAGAAGAAACCACCACCCAGTCCATTATAATCACTGCGGGACTTTGCATTGGTACAAATATTGTCCATACCGCTATGAGACTTGTCTGTCGTGCAATAAAGTGGGGCATAAAAGTTCGCACTGTAGAACAAAGAAAAAAAACAAAAGCCGAGTAAGAGTCACAAGAACTGACCAAGTGAACGGGATAAATATACGAAAATACGTACAAGTAGAAATTTTAAACAAAAAAATCAGATTACAATTAGATTCCGGATCAGATCTAAGGATTATTAGCTTACAAACGTGGAAGAAATTAAACAAACCGACCATGCTGAGAACAGATAAAATAGCCAGGTCAGTAACAAGTGAAAAAATCAAATTTGAGTGGGCGATTATCACAAATGGGACGTTCAACGGGATGACCAAGAAATTAAAGATGTATGTTCTAAAAAATACGGAAAATTTATTTGGAACTGACTGGATGCAGAAATTTGACCTCTGGGAGTTACCGATAAACACCTTCTGCCAAAAAGTGGAAAGGTTATCGACCGAGGCAGAGAAATTGAAGGAGAAATTAAAGGAGAGTTTCCTCGACGTATTTTCAGCCGGCCTTGGGAGCTGTAAAAAAATGGCGGCCAAAATCGAACTAAAAGAAAATGTACAACCCATTTTCAAGAAGAAATGTACCTTTCGCATCATTAGAAAAAATAGACAAAGAGTTGGATAGACTCGTGAAAACCGGTATATTGACAAAGATGGAATATAGTCAATGGGCCGCACATACGGTTTACGTGAAAAAGAGCATGCGCTGATTTCTCGATGGGATTGTATGCAGCGATTAAGGATTATCACTATCCTCTCCCTAGTTAAGAGGAAGTTTTCACAAAATTGAACGGAGGAAAATTTTCTCAAAGATAGACTTGAGCGAAGCATACCTACAAGTACCAGTAGATGAGGAAAGCTCGAGGTTGTTGTGCATAAACACACATAAAGGGTTATATAAGTTCCAGAGATTACCATTCGGGATCAAGGTCGCGCCAGGGATATTTCAGAAAATAATGGACACTATGCCAGGCGGACTGGATTTCACGATCGCATACCTTGATGACATCCTGATAAATAGCAAAAATATTGAACAACACTCGGAACACGTTCAAGAGGTTTTCAGGCAGATACAAAATTACGGCTTTAAGGTAAAGGAAAATAAATGTGACTTCTTTATGAAGGAGATAAAATATCTGGGCCATATTATTGACGAAGAAGGAAGAAGACCAGACCCAGAAAGAGCCACGGCAATAAAAATAATATCGGCTCCAAAGAATTTAGCCGAGTTACAAAGCTTTTTGGGTTTAGTAAATTATTATCAAGAATTTATTCCTAACATGCACAAATTACGCGCACCCCTAAACGAACTGTTGAAGAAGGAAAAAGTTTGGGAATGGTCATAGGAATGTCAGAAAACATTCGACAAAATCATTAAGACTCTAACAGCAGATCTATTTTTAGCGCATTATGATCCAAAATTGAAAATAATAGTCGCGAGTGACGCGAGTGCCTATGGTGTTGGGGCATGTATACTTCATAAAATGCCGTATGGGACACTAAAACCCATCGTGCATGCGTCAAGAACGTTCCTACCAGCAAACTAAATTACTCGCAAATCGAAAAAGAAGGGCTGGATATTATTTTTGCGGTTACGAGATTCTGCAGATATATTTAAGGTAGATTTTTCATCTTACAGACGGACCACAAGCAGTTATTGACAATATTTAGATCAAAGAAACGTCTACCTGTCTACACTGCTAATAGAATGCTAAGATGGGGACGATTTTATTAAACTATAACTTTAAATTGGCGTATCTTCCATCAAGCAAAATCGGACAGGCACTTTCGAGACTAATACCAAAGAAAACGGAGTTATTAGAAGATTCCATAATTTCAGCTCTACGATATGAGGAAGATACTAGAACATCATTATGTAGTACAATTCAAGACCTCCCCATCACATTACAGGAAATAAGAAACGAAGCAGTGAATGACGAATTTATAAAGGAAACGGAAACAAAAATTGTAGGCAAAGATAAGCATATATCAGACAGTTTTTCGTTATGTGATAATGTTCTGCTATATAATGAAAGAGTAGTAACCCCGAAAACGCTACAAAGGCGAATCCTAAAGGATTTTCACATGGGCTACTCAGGAAAGAACAGGATGAAATCCTTAATGCGAAGTTACGTGTACTGGCCAAACATGGATCAAGATATTATACATATGGTGGACAAATGCAATGGCTGTTCCTTAGCAGCCAAGGCAGCTCCGATCACTCATAAGCCATGGCCTAAGACAGATCGACCGTGGTCGAGAATCCATGTAGATTTCGCAGGTCCATTAGATGCTTTTTATTACTTGATTGTAGTAGACAGTTACAGCAAATGGCCAGAAGTATTTCGTTGTAGAAAACCTTCTTCTGATACTACAATAAATTGCATTCACGAGTTGTTTGCTCGTCTCGGGGTGGTTGATTGTTTAGTCACCGATAATGGGACACAATTTACATCTGCGGATTTTCAAGAATTTTGTGAAACATTTCAGGTGAAACACATCAAATACCCGTCATAACACCCAAGATCAAACGGGCAAGCGGTGAGGTTTGTAGATACATTAAAAAGAGCACTAAGGAAAGCTTATGAGGTACCAACAGAAAAGGCTTTACAACAAATCTTGCAAGTGTATAGAATTACACCGAACAGTACTACGCCATCGGCATTATCGCCGGCGGAAGTAATGTTCGCCCGAAAAATTAGATCGGTATTCGACAAATTACTGCCAAAACAGACAAAGCAATCACCAACCTCGTTTGTACCAAAAAGAAAATTTAACCCAGGGGAGAAATTTTTTTTAAAAATGTTAAAAAACAACACATCCTATTGGGAGCCAGGTACAGTAGAGAAACGAATCGGGAACGTGATTTACATAATTCAGGGTCCGAAGTTCTCGCATAAAAGGCACTTAAATCAGAAAGAGGCTGTTAGAGGATTCTAACGACCTTCCTCAGGAAGAGGAGGAAGTAATGGACACAATATTTGACACATTCAATATGCAAATGCCTCAAGCAATTTCAGAACCGCGGTAATCAAGCAGAAAAAGAAAATTTACAGAGCCTTTGATGATTAATCCGAAGAGAAAAAATATTAAAGACCCCTGCGAGGTAAAAGCTTGGGAGTGGGGTGTTATGGGTCCTTACCTATAACTACAGAATGAACTCTTCCTAACACTATGTATACTACGCCTCTCAAGAGAGAGAGACGAATCGAGTCGAGCCGATAGTAGTTCACTCCAAACCAGACTGACAGTCATACTAACACCTTCCACATCTTGTATTATTATTCCGTGTAATATATCTTCGTTATTTCTACTCTTGTGTTCGTGTTGTTCTTCCTTGGTCCTAAACTGGGCCATAACAATAATCCAAAGAACAGTGAAAAAAACTTGAAAATGTAATCGTACGTGAAACCTCTGAGGCACCTGTTTACTCCACGACAGTATGATAGGGCAAAGATCATCTTGAATAATTTGGAAAATGATCCTGGAATAATATATATATATATATATATATATATATATATATATATGAACTTTCAATCAATTCTTCATGAGCGTCTGATTCTTAGCTATGATTAATTAATTATGAACATGACATTTTCGTTCATGATCGATTTCACCACGATTCTACTGTTAAGCTTGAAAATTAATTTGATATACTTACTGCTCAAAGTCGAGTCCAATAATGCTATAAAACCTCGGAGAATTCCAGTATGATCATTTCTAAGATACAACGGTTCAGAACTTATTCTAACAACTGGACAATGTTCCTGTTACACTGGGTGTATATATATATATATATATATATATTTATATAGGAATATATATATATATAGTACACAAAAATATCCAAAATCACATCATATGGGGAATAAGCTTGTTTTAATCGACGAAATTCGTCAGTCTTATTCAACCTCGGTATAGTCTGAGTTCGTGTTGGAATTAGACATTTAACTGTGACAGCTACAAAAAAACAAAACAAAAAAAAACGTCGATACACTAATACAGAATTTATCCATTTCAATGTTTCAGTCAGACGTAAGGCAGGAGCAGCGGTCAGTGGAGAATGGAAATTATTCATCTTAAAGTGAAGAGGTTTCATAAAATTGAACACGGATATTAAACTTATGACATTAAATTGGGGTTATATGAGAAATTAAATGTTAATTTGAAACTGAGAGAGGAATAAAAAGGGGTTTAAAAACCTTCAGAGATAATGTTTTTTAAAAATACAACATCATACTTAAAAGTACAATTCCAAAGACAAAATATATTTAATGAAATTAGAAATAAGTCATATTTAAATAATTTATATTACAATTGAGTAAAATACTCTTAATAGTCTTAGAGATAGATGTAACTTATGTTCAGAAGAAAAAATTAGAATAATAAAATACAATAATTAAAGTCAACTATTGAATCAAATGAATGATTTAATAGTAAAATGTCGATATAAAAACAAATTTTCATAATATAGGTTTTACTTTATTAGCTACTATATTGCTCGAAGTTTCAAAAGTCGAATGTATAATTAATTCTAATGTCTATATTTCCATTTTTACACCATATTGATTATATCTTATAATTGTCCCTTGTTCTAAGAAATCTCTTTTTTTATTACTTACACCTCCTTATCTATATTTTACGGTTGTTTTTTTAATATAAATTTGTATTTTTAAGTATAACTTTATATTTTTAAACATGAAATATTCTTTGATTCAAGTTATCTGTAAAGTTAACTTTTATTTTATCCATTTATTTATTTCCTTATATATTTTTATTTTTAAATGTATAATGTATTTTAATTTCTAAATATTTCTTATTCTTTAATATAACCTATTGACTTTATATTAAATACAGACTTTTATTAAATGTAATTTTACTTAATTTTAATATAAATTGTTTAAATATAACATATTTTTAATTTATTTAAATATATCATATTTTTATATATAATTTGTCATTGGAATAGTACTTTTAAGTGTGATTTTGTATTTTTAAACATAACTTTGTCTATAAAATTTAATTTTTTAAAACCAGTTTCATTCCTCTCTGCTGCCATACCTTCGTAATCACCATTAGACTCATCCAGCTGTTTCTGAATCCTTTACACTGTCCTCGGATTGACACCCAAAAACTCTAAAATGTTTGTATTGGAGCTTCCAGCGCGAATGTCAAGCAGTACAGCATGTCGTTTCCAAATTTCTGGCGGAGTGATTTACGTCATGGTGGCCCTTTTCTCACATAAGGTGTTCAACTATTTCTACTATATGTCCGGTCGGAAAAACATCAAAAAGAAAGCACATGCGCAAAATTAAAAACTTAAAGTAGCGATAATATAGCCATCGCCCTCTCTCCCTGCCTCTCTCTCTCTCTCTCTCTCTCTCTCTCTCTCTATATATATATATATATATATATATATATATATATATATGTTGGGGATTAGCGAATGTATTTTGATTTAATCAGAATGATATTTTTGTGTGGCGTGTACGATAGCATTCATCCTCGACAATAGACAAAAATTAAGATATTACATGCAAACGAAATATAAAAACAAGGCAAGTAGAATGCATAACACTACGGTGATTTTTATATACAATTTAAAAATATACAGATGAGTTAAGATTTGATGAATGGTTTAGTATTGATGTATTAAAATGCGTAGTTTGTTGTTAAGTATGTTTGAAAGCTTTAGCGAGTGTTAATAAGGTTTGTTCAAAGAATTAGTAAGTGTTCGATTTTCTTACAGTTCAAACGTTAATGTGTATGTAGTTTTGTATAAATGTTTTCTTGAGTCGTACGAAGTTGCGTACCTTTGATTGTTGGTTGAATGAAATGTTGCTAGTTATTTTACTTAATTTGTAGTGAACATATATCACTTTTTTTAAAGCAAAAATAAATGAAGTTTACAAAGTTTGTTCAAAGAGAGAGAATGAATATGCCAATGTGTTGCTGAGTCAGAAGTTGATTTCACGCGGGAAAGATAAAGTTTAGAATGGCGTGGAGTTGGTTGGCATCTCTCTGGGTGTTGCAATCTGACTAACTAAATAATTCGAATCTCTTCCATAGTTTCTGAGAAGAAAAAATAGGCTCAAACAGGTTTGAACGCGAACTTGATTTTTCACGTGCGTTCGCAGTTTTTTTCGGCTGTTAACCAATGAAAAATTGAGTTTGACGAGACTAGGGTTTTAATTGAATAACAGGTGTGTGTGGGTCTAATAATGTATTATATATATATATATATAATAATGTAATATATATATATATATATATATATATATATATATATATATATATATTAGTATTATGAACATTATGCTTAGTAAGCATATGCATTTGTGTAGATATAACTGTTGTTTTAAGAATTAAATCAATATCCACCACCCAGAGATCGCGAGTACCTAATATAGCAAATGTCCCTCCAACATTAATCGAACTGATATTGCTACCTGCAATCAGAGGAGCCAGTTTAAAGAGCTAATTGTGCAGTACCGCCAGGAAGGGGGGGTATATCATGTCAAGCCAAAGGTCATTTACACTATTTAATTAATTGGCATCTTTTGTCATAGCCTTAAAAATTATGTCCTAAAAGTAATAAGAAATAAATGTAATAGCAATCATATATATATATATATATATATATATATATATATATATATATATATATATATATATATATATATATATATATATAATTCTAATAATTAACCCGTAGAAAAAGATAATATGTATAAAGAATAGAGACAATAGGAAAACTGTAGTTTTAGCTGACGCGTTTCTTCCAATGTGGACATTTTCAAGGTAAAAAACGAAATGAATTTATAGAAAACAAATAAAAAAATTAAAAAAGTCTACGTTGGGCGAAACTATTAATCACACACACACTCAAACACACACATACACACACATACAGACCCCCCACATATATATATATATATATATATATATATATATATAAATATCAGTAAAAATTTGTCACTTAGCTGATTGATGTTACCTTCAGCAACCCGACTCGAGAGTTTCGTAGACGGACATGTCCGTCCACTCTTCCCGAAATAAGCTTCGAATGGCGAAACGCCTAATCAAATCTATTTTCAATGAAACACTTTCCATTTTCCCTATATATATATATATATATATATATATATATATATATATATATATATATATATATATATATATATATGTGTGTGTGTGTGTGTGTGTGTGTGTGTGGGAAGGAAAGAAAGGAATGTGTGTATGTGTAATTGTATGCGTGCTTAAATAACGAATCATCGTAACTTTTCCCTCAGCTGGCGTTTCCTATGATTACAGAAGAAATATTTATTCTGTATCTTTTCTTTATAATACTTAGTTCATGTCGAAATTTGGTAATATATTTTTCCCATCTTTTTTGTATCGAATTGAAGGTAAATCCTCATCTCATTTTCAGAATAGCTCGAAAGATTCATGATTAATTATCTAAGCATACACATCAATTCACATCCACACGTTTCTGTAACTGTTATAACACGTTCTAGTACTGATGGCAGCTTTCGTTCCGTTTTTGTTGCAATTACTGCTGGAATTTTTTGAATGATAATATTTATGATTTTGTAGGGCGAGTTTATAGTATCTGATGAGGGTTTGTCTTCTTTAAGATGCACAGAATTGATTCGTTTGAATACATCCCCAGCAATACTGAGAAAACAATACTAATATATCCAATTTTGTATCATATTCTGCTTCTGTGATTAAAAAAATATTTAGCGCCATACAAAATTTAAAAAAATTAAAAATCTTAATTCTGTTTAAGGAATAGCATTAAATTCTGTTTTCAAATTGAACAAAAAACGCAATATAAAAAATAATTGATATGAAAATGGATTGAAATTGAAAATTTAGATGTCGATAAAAAGCTCTTTAAATAATTGAATAAGATGAAATCCTACTTTGCATGCAAATATAGCTTATTCACTGAAGCCCTATTGGCAAGTGAAATTTTGATTTTTTTAAACATTCATTTAAATTAAAATCCTGTTGCTTTTCGTGTCTTCTCTGACTTTAGTTCTTCAGACCAAAATGTTACAACACAGCCTGAAGCAACGACAGACAATTTTCTTTTTAATCGCCTTATTTCACGAGGGAGGTTCGTCTTGTCAATGTTTCGAGTGGAAAGCAAATGGAAGAGACAGCTAGAGAGTACGAAAGTCAACCGATTGGTCAAAATCATATCACAACGTGCTAGTTTGTCTCACTCAGAAATCTGACTGCAACAGGACAACTTAAGCCATCCAGTTCTTGCGGTCGTATTGTCTTCGCGTTTTTTAAAATCTTATATCAAAACTTAAAAAAAAAGAAAAAAAAAGGCAATGGATCCGAATTCTAAGGTCACGGAGATCAAACCGCTCAATTTGGGTCATAGAAGTTCTGACGTAGTTCGACATTTTGGGCCAGCCTACGCATTCTACAATAGTTCATTGTTGGACTAAACGTGATTATTTTCATGAGGGCCTTGTCGATGTGCGGATGCTGATATAGTTAAAGACTCAGTATGTGGAATCGGTAAGCTTGAATAAATTTCTAACCGAATATGTGATACTCCCTTTCGAACTGATGCATTTGGAATAGAGGAAGGAATTCATTTCTTCTCTGTTCCCGGCTATTAATCAAATATCAGCATAGACCAAGCCGTCTAACCTTGGATCGCAACAAGCCGAGGAGCAGGAATATTGAAAATTCAAAACTGTGCAGTTTGTTAAGTGATTATTTTGTTTTAACAGCTTATCAATCATGTTATTTAAAACCTAAACACATTCTGGAACGTAAGAATATTTTTTACGACCAGTGAAGATTGCATAAACAACTTTTCGAAAACAACAATGGTTTTTCAAGATATAAATCCTATTATTTACATTGTTTAGAATGTTGTCCTCATCTTTATTGCCATATTCACGATGTTTCGGTTGTTGTTCGCTCCGGCCTTCTTCAGGTAATTGAAATTTCGAACTGAAACCTTTATTTCGTCCACCGAGGTCGATTGTTCTAGTTCTACGTGTCATGCGACTTCCGGATGTTTTAGTTATCTCCCTTTAATTCCACTCTCCAATTTTTGTTCACTGCCGTATTGAACACACAACTCTTGGGTCAAGTCGCTAGATCCACTTTTATACACTGGGTCATGTGTCCTTGCGGACGAAATAAATGGTTCGGTTCGAATTTACAATCACCTGAAGAAGGCCAGAGCGTAGAAGGGCTGAAACGTCATGAAAATGGCAATAAAGATGTGGAAAAATAATGCCAACAATAATTACATTACCACATCTCCGAACGATAGATAAATATAAAACCTATTGAAGGGTTGAATTCATACTTATAACTTAAAAGAATATATCAAACCCGATTGGAATACGAACTCGACTCTCCCATTTCTTATTCTAAACCGCTATCTACTACATCACAGGCGCGTCTATTAAAACCTTGGAGAAGACAACAGGAATGAACTTCACTAGAATAGGTCATATCAGCGCTTATATTACGCTGTTTCTCTCATTTAAACTAGTAGAATCTGTTGCATATTCTTAGAGAGGAGATGGGCGCTGCTAAGTGATCATCATTCCCATAAGAAATATCCTTGCAGCTTTCAGAAACCACCTGAAGACATGGCTGTAGGTTTGGAAAGTTTTCTTATTGAAACTCTTCAAAAATGTTGTTTTAATAATAATAATAATAATAATAATAATAATAATAATAATAATAAACCACCCTGACCGGGTTACGGAGATAGGACCTGTTACAATTCTATGGGACTACAGAATACACACTGACAGAACAATCAAAGCCAACCACCCAGACATTGTTATTAAAGACCACAAACAAAATAAGTGCCTCCTTATTCATATGGCAGTCCCTGCAGACTGCAATTTATCTTTGAAGATATTCGAAAAACTGTCAAAATACAAGGACCTTGAAATAGAAATCTTAAAAATGTGGCACATGAGAACATCAACAATTCCTGTTGTAGTTGGAGCCCTTGGACTGGTTGGAAAAGATTCCAGTCGGCTGATTGAAGGGATCCTTGGAAGTCCATGCCTCAAAGAGATACAAAAAATTGTTCTGACAAGTACAGCCCACACTTTACGAAGGGCTTTATCTATGTAATTATTTTTTTTATTTTATTTTATATTTTTTGCAGTGGAAAGCGTCATGATGCCATTTCTAAACTTAGGTCCCTGGGCGGGACCCGGAAAGAAATGTGTAAACGCCAGATATCAAAGGAATAATAATAATAATAATAATAATAATAATAATAATAATAATAATAATAATAATAATAATAATAATTGACTTCTCTTGAATAGACAAATAATTTATGACCAGGGTAAGACAGCGCAAAAATCATCTATTGCAATATATCTCATCAAGTGTTTCATATCAACCCTTATCTCTGAATGGCATTAAATAACTACCAAATTTACGACCAGACTAAGACAACAAAGAGAAAAGACATCTATTGAAAGATATCTTATCAAGTATTTCATACCAATCTTTAACTATGAGTTGTCTCGAATGAGTACCAGATTTACGATCAGGGTAAGACAACACGGAAAAAAGATACTTATTACAATATATCTTATTAGGAAGTTTCAGGACAATCTATTATCTATGAATGGTCTTGAATGACTACAAGATTGACGACTGACAATACAGAAAAAAGAGACATTTCTTACAACATACCGGATCTTTCAGACCGATAATGAAGACTTAATTATAATTATAAAAAATATTATAAAGTATATATTGTTTTGAATCCCTATACGATTCACTGCCTGGATGGAAAAAAAATTCAAAACGAACTAATTTTCCGCTGTATATCTTGTCAGCTGCCCAGAAATGGTTAAATGTGTAAGGAAATTTGTTAGATACTTTTGGACAGACTGAATCTCCACCATCGAATTTATTTACTTAAAGTAGAATATTAAATATTTTATGCCTACAGATTGATGTTTGTGTTAGGAGTTTGTTCTTTTCTTGAATTTGTTTTTTTTTTCTTATTGGTAAAATGCATGTGAAATGAGTAACCATTTATAATAGGGCATGTTATGTTGAAATTATATTTTCCCGCGAGAAGAATTTGCACAGAATTTTTTATTAGTTGTACGAAGAAATAATTCAAAATATTTAAAAATATTTAGTACATATCAGTGCTTTGAATCAAATATTCATTGCCTCGTGTCTAAGTTGTTTTCTCGTTTCTGCACATTTATGATTAACCAAAACCATATGCCCATATAAAAAACGTCTAGTATATATATATATATATATATATATATATATATATATATATATATATATATATATATATATATATATATATATATATATATATATATATGTATATGTATCCTTCCTCGGTATGACGATAAAATACATCCGCGTCCTGGGTGAGACCATTAACTACGTCCAGCAGAGGGGCCTCTAATCGGGAGGTTTTGAGGAGCGGGGAACCACCTCTTCATTGCTGGTGTTCCTGGGTCCGCTATGACCCGGGATGGTGGCACCTGTTGGGGTCCCAGCTATGGGCAAATAGTTAACACCCAAACCTGTGTAAAAATAGGTTTTAATACCAGAAATACTTTGTAATAAAAAAAATGATTAACAATTTTTGAGTGGAAAATTCTTATCAGCAATACTTTAATAAATAAAAATACCAGCAATACAAACAGCTATACATTCTTTGGAAAAAATATGACCAGCTATAGATTTCTTCAAGGAAAAATATTCCCAGAAATAGATTTTTGAAGAAAAACATATTACCAGCAATAAAAATTTTGTCAGCATTAAATAACCGATTGAGGTTGATATGCCGTAAAACAAAACAAACCAAACCAAACCAAACCAAGTGAATATATAAAAAAAAACATTTCACGAAAATAAAACTATCCAAGATAGTAAATTTCCTAATAGAAGTTGGATTGTACTCAAAAATATGTGTAATTGAAAAATGGTGCAAATATATATGTATACATACACACTTTTTTACCAAACTATCGCTATGAATCTGTTTAAAAAATTTTGTTGGCATTAAATGACCCACTGATATTGATATGCCATAAAACAAAACAACTAATCAACAACCATATATATATATATATATATATATATATATATATATATATATATATATATATATATATATATATATATATATATCCTTGCTTGAATCGGTTTCTAATTCTATGGATGGAACGGCTTGGGGATAGAAGACGTTATTCATGGGGGAACAGTCCGTTGGTATATGTAGACTTGGATGAGTCACACAAAGGAATTGGTGTAGACTAGGCGCTATATCGAGTCTAGTTTGTCACCTCACCGTCACCGAGACCTGTTGGTCTACTGAGTATGGCACTTACGTCATATCGTAACGATCCGGGTTCGTTTCTCGGTAGTGGATGCGGCCGTCCAGTGCTTTCTGTTGAGGATTCTTCTAGAGTCGATGAATTATTTAATTATATATATATATATATATATAAAACGAGAGATATCGAGATCCTCTCTATGTAATGGACTGCTTTGATAATGTAATAGAAAGTTACGTCATTTTAAATGTGATGAATACAATGGTATAATATAATTGTAGATCGGTTGGTTTTGTTATTTAATGCCGAGAGATTTTTAGTGCTGGTAACATTTTTGAAAAAAATGTATTGCTGGTAATATTTTGCCTTTTCAAAAATGTATTGATAGTTAATAATTTTTGACAAAAATGTATTGCGGGTACTAAAAACCTATTTTTACACTTTCATAGTGTTTTGACTCCAGTTCGGGGGGTGAATATTTTCCCATATTTGGGACCCTAACAGATGCTACTACCCCGGGTTAGGCTGGACTTGGGAACACCAGCAATTAAGCGGTTGTTCTACACTCCTCAAAACCTCCTGATCAGAGGCCTTGCTGTCGGATGTAGTTCATCGTCATACCCAGGACCGTTAAAGTGAATGACTAACTGACATAGTATAAATGTCTTAAACTATCGGGCGAAGCGCAGAGTTCCTAAAATAACTAGGAATCCGACCAGGATTTATTATTGGTCGACACAATCTTAAGATATGATATACAGATGAAGATGTGTTGATGATAAAAACAGAAAGAATAATGTTCTGTGAGCTCCTATATTCAAATTATTTTTTAAATCTCGTGTACCTTCAAGGCGTAAAAAATCATGGCTCTCCACGACTTTCTTTTTTTGCATTTTAGGACATGATGGTACGGAGTTTCCTGTTGCTTTTTTTTTAAAAAATCATTTCATCCCAAGCAAGACGGGAGTGCCACTAGCACGCAAGAGGTTACAGAGGGTAGAGAACAAGAGTAAAGAGGCGTGTTTGGGGTGAGGATAAAGAGAAAGACGGGGACCAAGATCAAGGTGTCAGAAGATGTCGATCGACATTACTCTTACATATTTGAAGATTATAATTATGAGGGAAGCAAGTAAGAGAAAGAATTCCACAGACGGGAAGTGCGAGAGTAGAAGCTGTTTGAGTAGAAGAGACGGTTACATTTAACCGTTTTGAAAGGGAAAGGGTGGGACCGAGATGCCAGCCTAGTAGTTCGCTTAAATCCATGCAGTCTGGGAACCAGCGAAAGCAACTCGTCAGAACAGTTGCTGTGAAAATGCTTATAGAAGAGACAAAGGGAAGCCACGGCATGTCTGTGAGAGAGCGACTGTAGACTAGATGCCAGATCAGGACCTATCACATTGCATATCCATCTCTAGATTTTGTCGAAGACCTCGAGACTTACAGCGGGGAGACCTGGCCATATATGACTCCAATATTCCATACGGTTTGTAATTCAGAGTCTTCTTTCTCCAAGTTAGGTTGCCAACCGATGCTAGACTGTTTAGTCTATTCTGCCATTTAATTACTGGATGAGGTGAGATATAGATCTATGCAATTTCCAGGTCACATTAGTGTGAAATTGAACACAATAGATTAAGCAGGAATTTTAACTCGGGTCGACGATTCCATATTCAGCCTCGATACTCGTTACACTAAGGTAAACTAATAACTGTATCCTGTCAGTAACACTTGCATTAGTTCTCAAACTCTGTCATTCAGGATTCTTTACTTTCCATACATTTCTGTTGTAAAACCATTAGGTATTATTTTATAGGATTCATCCTATAAATTTATCCAATCAGTATAACTCCTTTTCTTTAATATCTGTCTATATTTCTGAGATGAGGTATTGTAATTATTTACACTATTTACATTGTTCGGACTGTTGTCCTCATCTTTATTGCCATATTCACGCAATTTCCGCCGATGTACACCCGTCCTTCTTCAGGTGATTGGAATTTCGAACTGAACACTTTATCCCATCCATCGGGGTAGGTTGTTCTAGTTTCATGTGTCATGCCTCTTCCGGATGGCTCAGTATCAGTTATCTCCCCCCCCCACTAACTCAACTCTCCGAGTTTGTTTGTTTTTTTCACTTTTATCCACTGGATAAATGTGAATAAAAGCGTTGGTTGAATACGGGGACTTGACCAAAAGAGTTTGTGAGTTGATCAAAAACTTGGAGATTTGAATTAAAGAGAGATAACAGATACTGAGACATCCGGAAGAGGCATGGCACGTGGCACTAGAACAATCTACTCCGGTGGACGAAATAAAAGGGTTCTTTTCTTTAATTATTTAACCTCAAGCAAGACAATATCAATCACAATGGGGTTACAGACGGTGAAATAAACAGAACCGACAATAAAGAACGAGATTCAAGGAGACAGAAGACGGCTTATGTTGTGTTTATATGTTTGAAGATATCAGTTGACAGAAAAGCAGGAAACCGAAAAGGGATTTCCACAAACGAGAAGTGTCAGAGAATAAACTATTAGCATCGAATGGTTAAAACTAGCAATTTCAGCATTAAATTATGCGACTTAAGTGCCAATCTAGTACTGCGTTCAAATTCGTGAAAGCGTGGTACCAAAGCAAATCCCGTGAAAAAATGACAGAAAAGCCAAGTTACGTTACAGCAGTGTGTGGGAATTCGACTGAAACCGAGATGCCAGGTCAGGACCGACAAAGTTGCAGATTCTCATTTGGATTTTGCCAAGAATCCCTAATTATGTAACAGAACAGCCAGACCTGGTGTGGCAGCAATATTCGATGCATGTGTGAGTGGTAGACTTACACATGTGCAAGACAGATTCTGTCGAGAAAAATTGTCTCGTACGACAGTGAGCCGACTTTTCTAGCAGCAAACTTAGCAATTCACTCAATATAAGCATTCCACTTCATGTTTGTGGAACATAATGCGCAGTGAGTTTGTAATAATTTCCATATTGAGAAAATTGTTTGAAAATTACTGCGCGAAAAAATTATTCGAAAAAAAATTATTCGAATTCTAAAATTGTTTGAATGAAAATTAATCGAAAGGACAATTGTGCTAAATGATAATTATTCAAAATACCTATGTTTAAAATAGCAGGACAGACTGGGTTCTTTAGCCTTGGTTAGCAACCAGACTACCGCAGAAAGAAATTTATACTAAATAATAATTACTCGAAATAACTATGTTTGAAATACGTATGTGGTCTTGCTTTGAGAGAATCAATGTGTGATTTACCTACAACTACCATCGCACTTGAAAGATAGCTTAGGGCTTTTTGCAGAAAATGTCATCCAACAATATGGAAATTCTTAAACGGACAGGACTTGCAAGAAATGCATATTGCAGCAGTACGAGTAGGTTGCCAAGAGCACGAAGAAATACCGCGACGTAAATGGAAAACTTAAAAAATAAGTGGCCTCCTTTAACGAGTCCCCTTCAGTAGTTGACTATTTGTGTGCAGAATCAGATAACTTAAAGTTATAAGGAATTTTTCTTACTAAATTGTTTTATTAACGATATTTGTGAATTTAATTTTGACATTCTTATTGCAATAAAGAATTTTGAATAATTCTCATTTAGTATCATTGTCTTTGTCCTGTTAAATCATCAGTTACCTCCCTTTGATATCTAGGCGGTATAAAAAGCAACCTGTTACATCCGTCAATGGACAAGCACGTCAGGGTAAAGTGCAATAACGGGTTCTGTTTTTATTTCAGCACTTTCGATTAATTCTCATTCAAACAATTTACAATTCGAATAAATGTTTTTCAAATATTTTTTTCGAACAATTATTTTCGAAGAATGTTCAAATAATCATAATTTTCTTAACACTGACAAAAAAATATGGACATTTCACCTTGATAGACCAGCCCCCGCACGATTGACGAAGTTAACCTATACAGGTGACAGCTTGAAAATACCAGGTGTATGTGCGGCGGGTGTAATAGATAATGGCTCGTAATTTTTAATCGAAGAGCCAAGTTCCAATTCTAGTCAGGTTCTTTATACTCAATACGCACGAATACAAAAATATGTATCCTCCTCTTCTCTCACAGCTAAGGGTTCATTAGTAAGACTTATATAAAAAATAAACATTATTATCTCAAGAAAAATTGCGTTCATAATATTTACATTTAGGCATTAAATAAACAAAAACTATCAAACACAATAAACACTGACAATCAATTTTCAATATTTTCAACGCATTTCTGCATTAAAATATTAAGAAAAAATATTTATATTATTTATCCATCCTATCAGAAACGCCTGCATTAATTCCTTAGTCCTGGGTTTGACGATAAACTACATCCGGCAGTAAGCCCTCTAAAGCGTGGAACCACCTGTTACATGCTATTGTTCCCAGGTCCATCCTGACTCGGAGTGGTAAAACCTGTTAGGGTCCCAGCTATGGCCAAACAATGAACCCACAAACAATAACAAAACACTATGAAAGTATAAAAATACATTTTTATAGTAAAACTATCAGCAATACATATATATATATATATATATATATATATATATATATATATATATATATATATATATATATATATATATATACTATGGCCTGGCGTTTCCCGTGCTTGGTTCAAAAATCGTACGACTCATACAGCAATCGCTATCACTTGACTTAAAATATTTTTGCCCTTCCTTGCCTTTAAAGGAGTGCCCTTTGCCGTGCTGATGTTGCTACATGCCTTACTTCTTGCCTATCTCACACTGCGAATTTTTTCTAAGCGCTATACTAAAAATTAAATTTGTTACGAAAAAAGAACTAAACAAAATGAACACAAAACGATCAGCTTTAAAAAAGGACTCGTAACTGGAAAAACCGAATGAAAAAAAGAATGTTAACAACGAATAGTTTTTCACACCCAACCCAGTTCTGCGGAATCAGAATCAACGTTGAGTTTAAGCAAGCGAATGAGCCAATTGGAGTAAAGTGCCATGAAGATTAAACTTTTTCCCACTTGTGACGAATGCAACTATTGATTTTTTTGCATGCTAGCATGCTAGTTAACATTCGTGTCAGTCAGCTGTTGGCTCTCACGCTGGCCAATAGAATCTTCATGCCTATTTGTGGCAGCCAGCTATAGGCTCTCACTCTGGCCAGTAGAAAATGGGCGCAAACTACATGAAAACTGCCGCAGAAGCATCAAAAAATCGATTATTTACACTATCAATGGGAGTTGGAAAATGCTAAGTCGGTTTTGGCCGTATCCCTAACTTGGAGCATGTGCATGTAAATTTTGGTGCAAATCAGTCGAAAATTGCGGTCGTGCATTCGTTACACACACACACACATCCTGCCTTTATATATATATATATATATATATATATATATATATATATATATATATATATATATATATCTGATATTTTTACCAACAATATCTATTTATAGTAAAATTGACAACTACAACAATTACAACTGAGTAGTGAGTTCGATCCTCACTGGGTTCCCCCTACTTTTGGCATTGTACTACGCTGAGAAAATCACTATGCATATTTATAGTAAAATGACCAACATAGTTGAAGACAGACAATTGCGTTCAAAATGCAGAAAGAAAAGAAGTGGGAATTTTTTCACACGTTTACCAGCTTAAAATGAAATCTGCATTGAAATACAACTGTCGCTATAGTTAGAGTTCGCTGTGTTGTGTTATATAATTTCATACAAGGGTATAAGTTTCATAATTACAATGAATAAAAGTTTCGATTGCTTTGTTTAATAAATCCTACACCGGATAGGACGGGTTGCTTAAACAGCTAGAAAACTATGTTAATAATAATAATAACAGACAGATTAAATTTGACAGGCAAAATGGCCGCTGTCAACGGAAATCTTTCCCGCTGAATATCATTAAACCTGCCGCCATAATGCTCTCTGTCACCAAGATTGCTTCGCTGCATTTTGATCTAAAATTTTGTGCTTGGCTTGAGTCAAGCGATGAATAACTAATTGTCTGTCAAAATTTGCTTACAGACATTTTCTAGTGCAAGAAGTTATTTGCTCGACAAATCAGACGTTCGTAACGAGTTTAGATTGAGTTATCGGCTCGAATATTGGGATAAATCAATAAGCAAGATTTCGTACGACTCCAAGGTTTGCAAAATGATTTCAGGGAGAGCAGAGGTTGAACAAATATCATCCTAAATAAAATTAATTCCAACGGTCTGGAATTTCTTCTACGCTTGTTCGGTTCCGAGGCGAAATGATATATTTGAGCTGATAGTGAACTGTGCTTGGAAACACTATGAAGCTAAACATTTGAAAATATAATGAATTGTAAAAGAGAGTCTCGTCGTTGAGTAATGGTTAACAAGTTACCTGAGCGGGTCATAACTCGTTGAATGAGATAAAACATCACTGGATCACCAACAATTATGTGTGTTGTGATTTTGTAAGCTATGCAGAAGGGAACAAAGACGTGGACAATATTTGGAATATATGTAATGATAATTCCTCATCCCAGAAATTCAGACAGAAATTACGCGTGTGGCACTGTACTGGAATAGTGTTTAGCAAGTGAGTTGAAGGAAAATTAACCGATCAACCAATAAGGTAATAGACAAATAAATGACAGATGATATGTACACAGTGGTGATTTTTCTGAATTTCAGGGTTATCATTATATATATATATATATATTGCTGATATCCACTGACGAGTGGATGGGTAGTACACCGATTGCTGGAGGGTCAGTCTATGAATATCTGGAGTCGGGATACTGAAGGTAACATCAATCAGCTTAGTGATAAATGTTATATTTGTACTAATCCAATATATATATATATATATATATATATATATATATATATATATATATATAGTTGTATATTTAGGCAGCAATCCTTCCTTTATGCATGTTTTATTAAAATGACGGACAAGGTACTATGGTTAAGCTTTTCATTTAATTTTCCTTGTGTACGAACAAGACCTTTCTTTTCTGGACAAAGGGTGTGTAAGAACTGTCCAAATGTTTAATATTTCCGAGCGCTTTCGTCTATACCTTTAGCCATTATCAAGGATGATTTGATTTTTCAGCTTAATTGAGTGTGTGCGTTATGTGTATGTCTTAGTGTGTGCTACGGATGTTTTTAATTTCCGAATATGGTTAGCACATTGTGGCTTTGTTCGTAGTTAATATTGTTAACAGTTGGCTTTTTCTTTTTTATTATTAAAGCTTCCATTATTTTTAATCATTTTTTACATGTGGATGCAGTTAATATATTTGTGTTTTCTACTAGTATGTTTCTAATGGAGTCTGGTAAATTTGTGTATGTGTTTAAATGGGTTCTAATCGAGCTGTGGTCAGATAGGTGTAACGTAAAACGTCTGGATAAGCATGTGGTTGTGTAACCGATATAATTATTTATGAGTCCGGCTTGATCAAGAAAACAGTTCCTTAAGGGGCATTTGAACTCATAGATAATATTCGTTCTTTGTAATTTTGACTTAGCTGGTGTGTTGTTATTTTTGAGAATATGGTTAGGTATCTTAAATTTTTTATAATAGATAATTAATTTGATTTTTTTTGTTAGCAAATAACATTAAAGAAATAGATACACTTAAGACCACATTTCAGAAAACTCCGTCCTTAACTTTACCTATGAAATTACCAAAAAATAAAGTTCCATTCTTAGATGTCCTCGTTGAATACAGCAATAAGACTTTCATTATATCATTATACAAAAAAAAACACCAGTAAAAACTCGTGCCACCTTAACTTTAAAAGCGAATGTCCACTTAGGTACAAAATAGCAGTAAAGTAAAACTTTCTAAAAAGAGCACACCAGAATTCATCCTCTCGACTACTCTTCCTCAAAGTACTTAATAATGTTAAATAAACACTAATCAACAACGGCTTCCCTAACCACCTTATAGACCACCAAATTAGACTATTTCTCCCCAAAGTAAGTAATAACGATAGTGAACACACAGCCAAAAATCACATACGCATTTATTACAAAAAAAACAAATGCATATTAATTACAAATAAGACGAATCTTCACTAAGACGTATTATAAAGAAATATTCCCCAATTGACTTTTAATTGATTTCTTTATACGTGTATTGAGGACTTTTTAATACAACTATTTCCTGGTCTAATTAAACACTGATCAATAACTTTGATATATATATATATATATATATATATATATATATATATATATATATATATATATATATATATATCCGACTGATGCCATATATATATATATATATATATATATATATATATATATATATATATATATATATATATATATATATATATATATATATATATATATATCCGACTGATGCCAAATCAGTCGGGTTTCTATCCTGGATTGAGGCAATCGGGTGTCTAGCCACACTGGTGAGCTGTGACACTGCAAAACAGTCTGTCTGTGGACGCCAATATATATATATATATATATATATATATATATATAGAGAGAGAGAGAGAGATAGATAGATAGATAGATAGATAGATAGATAGATAGATAGATAGATAGATAGATAGATAAATGATATTTTCGCAAAATTTCCCAACAACACACAATTGGCTGTTAGTATTTTTTTCTTTTCTAACTAGTTAATAAATAAATCGGAACTAATTAAATTAAATGGTCCTTTCGTAAAAATCGGGAATTTTTTTTGTATTTCAGTATTCATCAGAACATCTTCAAGCCTAATTTGATAGAAAACAATTAATTTCAAAATGGGGTCCCATTCTTAATATCGATACAATACAACTCGATCTCTGACATTTAGCAGAGTTATTTGTACTTTATTTTCATTTACAATAAATTTACAATACTTTTACATTATTTATTTACAATGCTTCTGCACTATTTATTTACATTTAATTTAAAATATCTACAATTTACAAATGCCAAATTTGAAATTCTGTTTACGTCATTGATACATGTATAGTAAGGATGGTATCATATTCGTAATAAATACGTTCACACGAAACAGACTTTTAAAAATATTTTATAAAAAGAATTTTAAATAAATATACGGAATTGAGAAATTTTCTGATGCTGTCACAACTTTGTCATGTTGCAAGGATGAGTGACGACAGAATAACTAAGGTCTTCATGTATAGCCAGCTTAACAATGAACAAAGGACTGTTGGACAGTCGTAGCTCAGGTATAAATAGAAGTTAATGATTAACATATCAGCTGTCATTGTGCCTCATACTAACTTCGAGTGAGTTACTCTGGATACAAATAACTGTGCCAGATTTGTATCAGAAATTGCGAAATCAATCGTATTGAAGAGAGGAAAGACCACGGCGAAAAGTGAAAAGCGTCAACAAATATTTCTTTATATATGTATATGAGTGTATGTGTGTTTTGTGTGTGTGTATTTAGGCAGCATATTTTTATTCAGGCATATTTTGTTAAATAATTTAGTCTGTTTCATGCTAGATGCAATCATCGATGGCCCGATGATTGCATCTAGCATGAAACAGACTGTCGCCTCTAAGTGTTGACTTCTATGTTCACTTTTATATTTACACACGCTCTATCTCTGATATTGAGCACTTTATCCCATAAATATAGCACACTTTAAGACTATATTTCTTCATATATATATATATATATATATATATTTATATATATGTGTGTGTGTGTGTGTGTGTGTGTGTATGTGTGTGTAAGCATGTATGTATATATATATAGAGAGAGAGAGAGAAAGAGAGAGAGAGACGTGTAAATAATCGCCATTTTATATCTCTCAGTATCTATCTCTCACACTTTCTTACTCTGTCTCTCACTCTCTCTCTCGCTCGCTCACTCTCTATCGCTCACTCTCTCTCTCTCACTTTTTGCCAGCCCACACTCTCATTCTCACTCACTCTCTCTCACACTCTTTCTCTTACCCACTCACTCTCACCCACTCTCTCTCTCTATCTACCTCTCTCTCTGACACACACACTCTCTCTCCCCAATATAGTTTTGTCAGTTTCCTTCACCCTCACTAATCCCTTGCATCTTAGGGACTTTTTCTCCTTGCTTGGGATGAAATGATTAATAAAAAAAAGTTGATTTTATTATTATTATTTGTTATTTTACTATAGTAATGCGTTATAAATTTATTTTATTTTACTATAGAAATGCATGGTAATTTTTTATATTTTACGATAGGCATTGTATTCAAATTACATTTTACAATAGATATGTATTGTAATTTTTTAAATTTTATTATAGAAGTTCATTGTAATTATTTTATATTTTACTACAGAAATGCACAGAAATTTAGAGGAAAAGGTAGTTTAGTGGACAAGATATTAATGTTAATGTTCAAAATTTTTATTATCCAGATTTCTGAGAGACAGTTCTCTAAACTTATTCATTTTGATGGTGAAATTAATTTTGACATATTCGATAGAGAGCGAGACAAGATTTCAGTGCGGGCCTTGTTGGCATATAGATACGATAGAAACATGTCGGCGATGTTGGAGATATCTCGGTTTCGCGAGAAGCACGTTCAATCACCTTCCTTGAAAGATGATCTATTGGGACAAGGTGTGTAACACGCACAAGACACTAAAGTAGATTGGACATGCAAGGCGTTCGGTGTGATCGAACGACAAGACTGTGCGTGAAATGGCCCTGGACAACGGCTGGACTTAGACGGGGATTTAGAATTCAAAAGCCGACTACATGCGCACTAGTGGGTTTCCGATTCGCTTATGTCAGTCATATTGTGGTGTGTTGCTCTCGCTTGAAAAGGGACGAGATCCTATGAGTTGATCTTATTATGAGCTGGAGTAACAAGAATAAATATTTCTTACCATCATATATATATATATATATATATATATATATATATATATATATATATATATATATATATATACGAGTGTGTGTGTGTCTGTGTCTGTGTCAAGTTGGTCAGAGATAACTAATAAACAACCTGTGTATTCTCACACACTTTCCGTAAGTATATGTACATAAATAAATGCGTGCGAATGCGTGCACGCTCGGCCACCAGCGTGTGTGCGTGCGTCTATTTGTGTGGGAATATGTATAACGAAGTCATAAACAATTTAAGTAACAATTATTTCACTTTCTTTATCAATCTCTCTCCCCATCTATCTCCCTCTCTCTATATAATCTATCTTTATTTCAGACTATCTATCTATCTATCTATCTATCTATCTATCTATCTATCTATCTATCTATCTATCAGGCTGTCTGTCTGTCTACCTCAGTCTGTTAGTATCTATCTATCTATCTATCTATCTGCCTGGCTGCCTGTCTGTCTATATCTATTTGTCGATCTCAGTCTGCTAGTATCTTTGTATCAGTCTATGTTTGTCTATCTCGGTCTGATAGTATCTATCTATCTATCTATCT
>OZ038515.1:17348672-17363672 GCA_964036315.1 Acanthosepion esculentum | reverse complement strand
ACCTGACGATTGCGTCTAACATGAAATAGCCTGTCGCCTCTGAGTGTTGACTTCAGTATTCACTTTTATATATATATATATATATATATATATATATATATATATATATATAGTGTGTGTGTGTGTGTGTGTGTGTGTGTGTGTGTGTGTGTGTGGATGGATTGTGCGAAAATATGAACAAAAACGTCGGTTATAATTAGAATTCAAAATGAACCGCTGATGATATAGACGCACTAAATTTTGGATTTTAAAATTCTGGCATCCAGCATAGACATAGCTTAACCGACTTCATTTAGATTACCAATGCTTTGAAATCTGAAACATTGTGATGGCAGTAAATCGGTTAAGAAATGACTGAATTTATCATTAAACATTCAGAAATTAGGGCACACGTTCTCTAGATTTTCGCCAGCGTAAATTACCTTCCTTTTTAATTAAAACTGCATTGTCTAAGTCAAATTATTGCCAGATTTATTACAATGAACACATAATGCCTTGTATTTGTTTTTCTGTTCATACACTCTTTTATATAAATTCTTAGAAATCTCACCTACGCAATACTGGTGACGTATTTACAGTCCGTAGTTTATATTCCTGCTTTAGTTTTAAGTTTGTTAGTTTATTGTTTTGTTTTTATTAAATCTCTTATTGTTTTCGTATTAGTTGTAACAAACTTTATTTTTGTTGCATTGTCACAACATTCAATGTGTGTCGAAGTGGTGTTTGGCATACCACGGTCGTTGCCTCGCGGCTATCTTCAGGCCAATAGGCCAGAGTTACACCATCTAAAATCAAAAGTCAGGTGAAATGTTTTCTTGGCACAAATCTATAGAATCTGTATCTACCTATTTTATTATCGCCAACAGGATAATATTGCGGACTGCTTGTCAGTGAGGAATTTTCCTATCCACGCAATTGCAAGCTACCAAGCACCGAATCTGAATCTTGGAATAAAGAACTCAGTTTTTTAACAAACAAAACCTCGCCAAGATGCTGATTAGTCAATTCACGAACTAGACCCGGCCATATCCTGATTATTTTTATCTTTTTCTTACGGGATTTGAGATCCTATCAAATATGTCATATTTTAGAAATACAATATATTTCCAACAACCTGTGTGACTTTTTTTTTTACTTAACTGATTTTTTAAAAATTATTTATCCTTAGCTTTGAACGAATCTCCTTGATTCGATTTCTATATATACAGGGTTATTAAAAAAAATGAACCGATTTCATTACGTAATATTTTAATGAGGAAAAGCAATAGAAAACTCCAGTCAAGTCACAAGTATTCTACTCACAATCAACTTTTATTTTCTGATCAATGTGGCTACCACCTGCAGAACGCGCAACATCAATGCTATAAGAGAATTCCTCCCAGACGCGTATCAGCATATCACGATTCACTGAGTTGATCGCTGCTGTTAATTCAAGGTTTAAGGTCATCGAGTTTAGTGGGTAGCGGTGGAACATAAACCTGGTATCCACACAAGAAAAAGATCAGACACAGTGAGGTCTGGGGAGCTTGCAGGCTAAACACAAATAGAAAAGTCTTGTTAAGTGCCTGAATGAGGCGTAGTCCACACCAGATAGTGGTTTGAGAGATCGTAAGCTCACAGCTAGCTCGATTTGTGGACTTCCGTAGACTCCTCTCAAATTCAACACGGATCCTCGTCACTTGTTCCTCCGAAACTCGTGGTCGTCCTGGACTTTCCCCGTTACACAGACGCCCACTCTCTTGAAAGTGTTTTGAAAGTGTTCTTAGGAAGGGGCGGATTAAGGTCGAATTACCTATGAAAAGCACACTGCACCGTGACAACTATATTTGTTTTCGCGAACTTGAGAACGCAGAACGCCTTTTGCTGAGGACTCTCCTTTCCGGGGGTAAACAAAAAACTGAATGTTACCGGAGATAGGACGCGACTGTAGCGCTCCTGTGGCAGCCATTCAAAACTTGGAAAACTCCTCTTTCAAATGGTCACTGACTCATTTCATGACGATGCTTGAGAAATGAAGCAATGCGTCATGAAATTGGTTCATTCATTTTGAATAACCCCGTATGTCTATCTACATATCTGTTTCATTCTACTCATTATATATCTGTTTAAGATCTATTTATTTATCTATCTTAATTTGTGCATATATCTCAGGTGGTAATTACAGACTTTTATAGTTTCATCATAAATATTTATCCCAACCTGTCCCCCTTTTATTCTTTCTTTATTTTTTCTTTCATTCTTTTTCTCTCTCAGTCCCTCTCTCCGTCTATCTACCCACATTTCTCATATCTATCTATCTATCTATCTATCTATCTATCTATCTACCACATCTATTCACTATCTATCTATCTATCTATCTATCTATCTATCTATCTATCTATCTATCTATCTACCACATCTATTCACTATCTATCTATCTATCTATCTATCTATCTATCTATCTATCTATCTATCTATCTATCCCATCTCTTCACTATCTATCTATCTATCTATCTATCTATCCCATCTCTTCACTATCTATCTATCTATCTATCTATCTATCTATCTATCTATCTATCTGTCTGTCTAACTATCTACCCCATCTCTTCACTATCTATCTATCTATCTATCTATCTATCTATCTATCTATCTATCTATCTATCTATCCCATCTCTTCACTATCTATCTATCTATCTATCTATCTATCTATCTATCTATCTATCTATCTATCTATCTATCTGTCTATCTATCTATCTATCTATCTACCACATCTATCTATCTATCTATCTATCTATCTATCTATCTATCTATCTATCTATCTATCTACCCCATCTCTTCACTATCTATCTATCTATCTATCTATCTATCTATCTATCTATCTATTCATATCAATTTCTTCCGAACATGATCATGTCCTCCCCGTCCACGTTGAACTGGTCAGAGCTATCTAAATATACATCTATCTGAACATTCCGCTTCCGCTGTCTGTTTACCGACGTTAGTCAACTCATATCTCAGAGTCTCTATCTATATAATTATTTATGTGATTATATCTATATTTGTATTATATTTATATATGTAGGCATGTAAACACTAGATCAGCAGACGATAAAATTAAGAATCATATATTTAAAATCAAACGACGGAACTATATTCAGGGGATATAAATTAAGGTTCGCAATGGGAAATTCGGAAAACAGCTATAAAATATTATATAGCTAATGTTTCGCACATTTTTTAAAAGATTTTCTAGGCTTGACAGCAGACGATGCACTGTTTTGATTTACAATCAATTACAGCGCTTTTTGTTGCAATAAATAGAGAAGGACAGTGTAAAAAGCCAGACGGACGGAATGGAATAGAGTTGCAATAGGCAAATAAAAATGGGTAAGGAATAGAATCGAATAACTGGGAGGACGACGGTTGTTAAGAGATTAAGCTAGAAACTAAAAAAAGAAATAGTTTTTGAAGTTAAGAGAAGACAAGAAAACGGGTAAAAAAAATAAAGAAAACGCTGAGCAAGAGAGACGAAGAAAAAGAGGAAAAAGAAAGCTCAATGCGAATAAGGAAAGAGCGGAAATATGTAAGAAAGAAGCAAAAGAAAGAAAAGTGATAAAGAAAGAAAGCATTTTTCTTTCTATTTCAAAGCATGATGAAGAATTTTACACCAAATATTTTGAAAGTAGATTCTACAAAAATAGCAATACATAAATAAAAATAATTTTCTCTTCGACACTTTTTGCACAAGTCCGGAATACTCCCATTGTATATAGGAAAATACAGTGGAGTAATGTATTGCGGCTCAGATTGAGGAATCGGCGAACCGAGTTTGAATTCCAGTCGAATCCATTATATCCAATTACGTGCTAATATCCTTGGGAAAGGTCAAAAAAACTCTTCTAACTATGAATAAATAGCAGGATAGACCGGGTTCTATAGCAACCCGGGTCTACCGCAGAAAGATATGGCAACCTACTGCAGGAAAATATCTGCCTCGTCAGATATAGAAAGATACATGATTGCCTAAGCATGGCTCATAACTGACTGTACCCGAGATAAATGTGCCCCCCACCAGGATTGGATCCTGTTCTCTCGTTTTACAGGAGAACCGCAGCCTACTGGGAGTACTCCAACCGCCGGGATACGAAGAGCTTGACAGTCAAGCAACGATTATATTTTTCCTTTAAAGAATACTCAATCTTTCAGATTGTTCACAGAACGCATATCTTCTCGGTTTCGTAATCGAACGTAAACAAAGCAATTATTAAAGAATTAATGGATTTTTTATTTTTCAATCCAACATAATTTTTATTATTTCAGTTTTAATTTTTATTGGACATTCTTATTTGAGTAGATGCTGCATTTATACTAAACGGTATTTATTTCGTCTACCAGCCTCCACATTTGATAAAACTTAATAGAGTAAAACCTGCCGGGGGACACATTTTCTTTATGAAGTTTTGTCGAATTTTATGTTCTGTTAAAACACTTCTGATATATTTGTCTATATTTCTGAGATGAGGTTTGTAATTATTTGCGCTATTTACATTGTTCAGACTGTTGTCCTCATCTTCGTTTCCATGTTCACGGCGTTTCGGCCGTTTTATGCCACGGCTTTCCTCAGGATCTGTCTATATTTCTGAGATGAGGTTTGTAATTATTTGCGCTATTTACATTGTTCAGACTGCTGTCCTCATCTTCGTTTCCATGTTCACGGCGTTTCGGCCGTTTTATACCACGGCTTTCCTCAGGATCTGTCTATATTTCTGAGATGAGGTTTGTAATTATTTGCGCTATTTACATTGTTCGGAGTGTTGTCCTCATCTTCGTTTCCATGTTCACGGCGTTTCGGCCGTTTTATACCACGGCTTTCCTCAGGATCTGTCTATATTTCTGAGATGAGGTTTGTAATTATTTGCGCTATTTACATTGTTCGGAGTGTTGTCCTCATCTTCGTTTCCATGTTCACGGCGTTTCGGCCGTTTTATACCACGGCTTTCCTCAGGATCTGTCTATATTTCTGAGATGAGGTTTGTAATTATTTGCGCTATTTACATTGTTCGGAGTGTTGTCCTCATCTTCGTTTCCATGTTCACGGCGTTTCGGCCGTTTTATACCACGGCTTTCCTCAGGATCTGTCTATATTTCTGAGATGAGGTTTGTAATTATTTGCGCTATTTACATTGTTCAGACTGTTGTCCTCATCTTCGTTTCCATGTTCACGGCGTTTCGGCCGTTTTATACCACGGCTTTCCTCAGGATCTGTCTATATTTCTGAGATGAGGTTTGTAATTATTTGCGCTATTTACATTGTTCGGAGTGTTGTCCTCATCTTCGTTTCCATGTTCACGGCGTTTCGGCCGTTTTATACCACGGCTTTCCTCAGGATCTGTCTATATTTCTGAGATGAGGTTTGTAATTATTTGCGCTATTTACATTGTTCAGACTGTTGTCCTCATCTTCGTTTCCATGTTCACGGCGTTTCGGCCGTTTTATACCACGGCTTTCCTCAGGATCTGTCTATATTTCTGAGATGAGGTTTGTAATTATTTGCGCTATTTACATTGTTCAGACTGTTGTCCTCATCTTCGTTTCCATGTTCACGGCGTTTCGGCCGTTTTATACCACGGCTTTCCTCAGGATCTGTCTATATTTCTGAAATGAGGTTTGTAATTATTTGCGCTATTTACATTGTTCAGACTGTTGTCCTCATCTTCGTTTCCATGTTCACGGCGTTTCGGCCGTTTTATACCACGGCTTTCCTCAGGATCTGTCTATATTTCTGAGATGAGGTTTGTAATTATTTGCGCTATTTACATTGTTCAGACTGTTGTCCTCATCTTCGTTTCCATGTTCACGGCGTTTCGGCCGTTTTATACCACGGCTTTCCTCAGGATCTGTCTATATTTCTGAAATGAGGTTTGTAATTATTTGCGCTATTTACATTGTTCAGACTGCTGTCCTCATCTTCGTTTCCATGTTCACGGCGTTTCGGCCGTTTTATACCACGGCTTTCCTCAGGATCTGTCTATATTTCTGAGATGAGGTTTGTAATTATTTGCGCTATTTACATTGTTCGGAGTGTTGTCCTCATCTTCGTTTCCATGTTCACGGCGTTTCGGCCGTTTTATACCACGGCTTTCCTCAGGATCTGTCTATATTTCTGAGATGAGGTTTGTAATTATTTGCGCTATTTACATTGTTCAGACTGTTGTCCTCATCTTCGTTTCCATGTTCACGGCGTTTCGGCCGTTTTATACCACGGCTTTCCTCAGGATCTGTCTATATTTCTGAAATGAGGTTTGTAATTATTTGCGCTATTTACATTGTTCAGACTGCTGTCCTCATCTTCGTTTCCATGTTCACGGCGTTTCGGCCGTTTTATACCACGGCTTTCCTCAGGATCTGTCTATATTTCTGAGATGAGGTTTGTAATTATTTGCGCTATTTACATTGTTCGGAGTGTTGTCCTCATCTTCGTTTCCATGTTCACGGCGTTTCGGCCGTTTTATACCACGGCTTTCCTCAGGATCTGTCTATATTTCTGAGATGAGGTTTGTAATTATTTGCGCTATTTACATTGTTCAGACTGCTGTCCTCATCTTCGTTTCCATGTTCACGGCGTTTCGGCCGTTTTATACCACGGCTTTCCTCAGGATCTGTCTATATTTCTGAGATGAGGTTTGTAATTATTTGCGCTATTTACATTGTTCGGAGTGTTGTCCTCATCTTCGTTTCCATGTTCACGGCGTTTCGGCCGTTTTATACCACGGCTTTCCTCAGGATCTGTCTATATTTCTGAGATGAGGTTTGTAATTATTTGCGCTATTTACATTGTTCGGAGTGTTGTCCTCATCTTCGTTTCCATGTTCACGGCGTTTCGGCCGTTTTATACCACGGCTTTCCTCAGGATCTGTCTATATTTCTGAGATGAGGTTTGTAATTATTTGCGCTATTTACATTGTTCGGAGTGTTGTCCTCATCTTCGTTTCCATGTTCACGGCGTTTCGGCCGTTTTATACCACGGCTTTCCTCAGGATCTGTCTATATTTCTGAGATGAGGTTTGTAATTATTTGCGCTATTTACATTGTTCGGAGTGTTGTCCTCATCTTCGTTTCCATGTTCACGGCGTTTCGGCCGTTTTATACCACGGCTTTCCTCAGGATCTGTCTATATTTCTGAGATGAGGTTTGTAATTATTTGCGCTATTTACATTGTTCGGAGTGTTGTCCTCATCTTCGTTTCCATGTTCACGGCGTTTCGGCCGTTTTATACCACGGCTTTCCTCAGGATCTGTCTATATTTCTGAGATGAGGTTTGTAATTATTTGCGCTATTTACATTGTTCAGACTGTTGTCCTCATCTTCGTTTCCATGTTCACGGCGTTTCGGCCGTTTTATACCACGGCTTTCCTCAGGATCTGTCTATATTTCTGAGATGAGGTTTGTAATTATTTGCGCTATTTACATTGTTCAGACTGTTGTCCTCATCTTCGTTTCCATGTTCACGGCGTTTCGGCCGTTTTATACCACGGCTTTCCTCAGGATCTGTCTATATTTCTGAAATGAGGTTTGTAATTATTTGCGCTATTTACATTGTTCAGACTGCTGTCCTCATCTTCGTTTCCATGTTCACGGCGTTTCGGCCGTTTTATACCACGGCTTTCCTCAGGATCTGTCTATATTTCTGAGATGAGGTTTGTAATTATTTGCGCTATTTACATTGTTCGGAGTGTTGTCCTCATCTTCGTTTCCATGTTCACGGCGTTTCGGCCGTTTTATACCACGGCTTTCCTCAGGATCTGTCTATATTTCTGAGATGAGGTTTGTAATTATTTGCGCTATTTACATTGTTCAGACTGTTGTCCTCATCTTCGTTTCCATGTTCACGGCGTTTCGGCCGTTTTATACCACGGCTTTCCTCAGGATCTGTCTATATTTCTGAAATGAGGTTTGTAATTATTTGCGCTATTTACATTGTTCAGACTGCTGTCCTCATCTTCGTTTCCATGTTCACGGCGTTTCGGCCGTTTTATACCACGGCTTTCCTCAGGATCTGTCTATATTTCTGAGATGAGTATTGTAATTATTTGCGCTATTTACATTGTTCGGAGTGTTGTCCTCATCTTCGTTTCCATGTTCACGGCGTTTCGGCCGTTTTATACCACGGCTTTCCTCAGGATCTGTCTATATTTCTGAGATGAGGTTTGTAATTATTTGCGCTATTTACATTGTTCAGACTGTTGTCCTCATCTTCGTTTCCATGTTCACGGCGTTTCGGCCGTTTTATACCACGGCTTTCCTCAGGATCTGTCTATATTTCTGAAATGAGGTTTGTAATTATTTGCGCTATTTACATTGTTCAGACTGCTGTCCTCATCTTCGTTTCCATGTTCACGGCGTTTCGGCCGTTTTATACCACGGCTTTCCTCAGGATCTGTCTATATTTCTGAGATGAGGTTTGTAATTATTTGCGCTATTTACATTGTTCGGAGTGTTGTCCTCATCTTCGTTTCCATGTTCACGGCGTTTCGGCCGTTTTATACCACGGCTTTCCTCAGGATCTGTCTATATTTCTGAGATGAGGTTTGTAATTATTTGCGCTATTTACATTGTTCAGACTGTTGTCCTCATCTTCGTTTCCATGTTCACGGCGTTTCGGCCGTTTTATACCACGGCTTTCCTCAGGATCTGTCTATATTTCTGAAATGAGGTTTGTAATTATTTGCGCTATTTACATTGTTCAGACTGTTGTCCTCATCTTCGTTTCCATGTTCACTGCGTTTCGGCCGTTTTATACCACGGCTTTCCTCAGGATCTGTCTATATTTCTGAGATGAGGTTTGTAATTATTTGCGCTATTTACATTGTTCGGAGTGTTGTCCTCATCTTCGTTTCCATGTTCACGGCGTTTCGGCCGTTTTATACCACGGCTTTCCTCAGGATCTGTCTATATTTCTGAAATGAGGTTTGTAATTATTTGCGCTATTTACATTGTTCAGACTGTTGTCCTCATCTTCGTTTCCATGTTCACGGCGTTTCGGCCGTTTTATGCCACGGCTTTCCTCAGGATCTGTCTATATTTCTGAGATGAGGTTTGTAATTATTTGCGCTATTTACATTGTTCAGACTGCTGTCCTCATCTTCGTTTCCATGTTCACGGCGTTTCGGCCGTTTTATACCACGGCTTTCCTCAGGATCTGTCTATATTTCTGAGATGAGGTTTGTAATTATTTGCGCTATTTACATTGTTCGGAGTGTTGTCCTCATCTTCGTTTCCATGTTCACGGCGTTTCGGCCGTTTTATACCACGGCTTTCCTCAGGATCTGTCTATATTTCTGAGATGAGGTTTGTAATTATTTGCGCTATTTACATTGTTCGGAGTGTTGTCCTCATCTTCGTTTCCATGTTCACGGCGTTTCGGCCGTTTTATACCACGGCTTTCCTCAGGATCTGTCTATATTTCTGAGATGAGGTTTGTAATTATTTGCGCTATTTACATTGTTCAGACTGTTGTCCTCATCTTCGTTTCCATGTTCACGGCGTTTCGGCCGTTTTATACCACGGCTTTCCTCAGGATCTGTCTATATTTCTGAGATGAGGTTTGTAATTATTTGCGCTATTTACATTGTTCGGAGTGTTGTCCTCATCTTCGTTTCCATGTTCACGGCGTTTCGGCCGTTTTATACCACGGCTTTCCTCAGGATCTGTCTATATTTCTGAGATGAGGTTTGTAATTATTTGCGCTATTTACATTGTTCAGACTGTTGTCCTCATCTTCGTTTCCATGTTCACGGCGTTTCGGCCGTTTTATACCACGGCTTTCCTCAGGATCTGTCTATATTTCTGAGATGAGGTTTGTAATTATTTGCGCTATTTACATTGTTCAGACTGTTGTCCTCATCTTCGTTTCCATGTTCACGGCGTTTCGGCCGTTTTATACCACGGCTTTCCTCAGGATCTGTCTATATTTCTGAAATGAGGTTTGTAATTATTTGCGCTATTTACATTGTTCAGACTGTTGTCCTCATCTTCGTTTCCATGTTCACGGCGTTTCGGCCGTTTTATACCACGGCTTTCCTCAGGATCTGTCTATATTTCTGAGATGAGGTTTGTAATTATTTGCGCTATTTACATTGTTCAGACTGTTGTCCTCATCTTCGTTTCCATGTTCACGGCGTTTCGGCCGTTTTATACCACGGCTTTCCTCAGGATCTGTCTATATTTCTGAAATGAGGTTTGTAATTATTTGCGCTATTTACATTGTTCAGACTGCTGTCCTCATCTTCGTTTCCATGTTCACGGCGTTTCGGCCGTTTTATACCACGGCTTTCCTCAGGATCTGTCTATATTTCTGAGATGAGGTTTGTAATTATTTGCGCTATTTACATTGTTCGGAGTGTTGTCCTCATCTTCGTTTCCATGTTCACGGCGTTTCGGCCGTTTTATACCACGGCTTTCCTCAGGATCTGTCTATATTTCTGAGATGAGGTTTGTAATTATTTGCGCTATTTACATTGTTCAGACTGTTGTCCTCATCTTCGTTTCCATGTTCACGGCGTTTCGGCCGTTTTATACCACGGCTTTCCTCAGGATCTGTCTATATTTCTGAAATGAGGTTTGTAATTATTTGCGCTATTTACATTGTTCAGACTGCTGTCCTCATCTTCGTTTCCATGTTCACGGCGTTTCGGCCGTTTTATACCACGGCTTTCCTCAGGATCTGTCTATATTTCTGAGATGAGGTTTGTAATTATTTGCGCTATTTACATTGTTCGGAGTGTTGTCCTCATCTTCGTTTCCATGTTCACGGCGTTTCGGCCGTTTTATACCACGGCTTTCCTCAGGATCTGTCTATATTTCTGAGATGAGGTTTGTAATTATTTGCGCTATTTACATTGTTCAGACTGCTGTCCTCATCTTCGTTTCCATGTTCACGGCGTTTCGGCCGTTTTATACCACGGCTTTCCTCAGGATCTGTCTATATTTCTGAGATGAGGTTTGTAATTATTTGCGCTATTTACATTGTTCGGAGTGTTGTCCTCATCTTCGTTTCCATGTTCACGGCGTTTCGGCCGTTTTATACCACGGCTTTCCTCAGGATCTGTCTATATTTCTGAGATGAGGTTTGTAATTATTTGCGCTATTTACATTGTTCGGAGTGTTGTCCTCATCTTCGTTTCCATGTTCACGGCGTTTCGGCCGTTTTATACCACGGCTTTCCTCAGGATCTGTCTATATTTCTGAGATGAGGTTTGTAATTATTTGCGCTATTTACATTGTTCGGAGTGTTGTCCTCATCTTCGTTTCCATGTTCACGGCGTTTCGGCCGTTTTATACCACGGCTTTCCTCAGGATCTGTCTATATTTCTGAGATGAGGTTTGTAATTATTTGCGCTATTTACATTGTTCGGAGTGTTGTCCTCATCTTCGTTTCCATGTTCACGGCGTTTCGGCCGTTTTATACCACGGCTTTCCTCAGGATCTGTCTATATTTCTGAGATGAGGTTTGTAATTATTTGCGCTATTTACATTGTTCGGAGTGTTGTCCTCATCTTCGTTTCCATGTTCACGGCGTTTCGGCCGTTTTATACCACGGCTTTCCTCAGGATCTGTCTATATTTCTGAGATGAGGTTTGTAATTATTTGCGCTATTTACATTGTTCAGACTGTTGTCCTCATCTTCGTTTCCATGTTCACGGCGTTTCGGCCGTTTTATACCACGGCTTTCCTCAGGATCTGTCTATATTTCTGAGATGAGGTTTGTAATTATTTGCGCTATTTACATTGTTCAGACTGTTGTCCTCATCTTCGTTTCCATGTTCACGGCGTTTCGGCCGTTTTATACCACGGCTTTCCTCAGGATCTGTCTATATTTCTGAAATGAGGTTTGTAATTATTTGCGCTATTTACATTGTTCAGACTGCTGTCCTCATCTTCGTTTCCATGTTCACGGCGTTTCGGCCGTTTTATACCACGGCTTTCCTCAGGATCTGTCTATATTTCTGAGATGAGGTTTGTAATTATTTGCGCTATTTACATTGTTCGGAGTGTTGTCCTCATCTTCGTTTCCATGTTCACGGCGTTTCGGCCGTTTTATACCACGGCTTTCCTCAGGATCTGTCTATATTTCTGAGATGAGGTTTGTAATTATTTGCGCTATTTACATTGTTCAGACTGTTGTCCTCATCTTCGTTTCCATGTTCACGGCGTTTCGGCCGTTTTATACCACGGCTTTCCTCAGGATCTGTCTATATTTCTGAAATGAGGTTTGTAATTATTTGCGCTATTTACATTGTTCAGACTGCTGTCCTCATCTTCGTTTCCATGTTCACGGCGTTTCGGCCGTTTTATACCACGGCTTTCCTCAGGATCTGTCTATATTTCTGAGATGAGTATTGTAATTATTTGCGCTATTTACATTGTTCGGAGTGTTGTCCTCATCTTCGTTTCCATGTTCACGGCGTTTCGGCCGTTTTATACCACGGCTTTCCTCAGGATCTGTCTATATTTCTGAGATGAGGTTTGTAATTATTTGCGCTATTTACATTGTTCAGACTGTTGTCCTCATCTTCGTTTCCATGTTCACGGCGTTTCGGCCGTTTTATACCACGGCTTTCCTCAGGATCTGTCTATATTTCTGAAATGAGGTTTGTAATTATTTGCGCTATTTACATTGTTCAGACTGCTGTCCTCATCTTCGTTTCCATGTTCACGGCGTTTCGGCCGTTTTATACCACGGCTTTCCTCAGGATCTGTCTATATTTCTGAGATGAGGTTTGTAATTATTTGCGCTATTTACATTGTTCGGAGTGTTGTCCTCATCTTCGTTTCCATGTTCACGGCGTTTCGGCCGTTTTATACCACGGCTTTCCTCAGGATCTGTCTATATTTCTGAGATGAGGTTTGTAATTATTTGCGCTATTTACATTGTTCAGACTGTTGTCCTCATCTTCGTTTCCATGTTCACGGCGTTTCGGCCGTTTTATACCACGGCTTTCCTCAGGATCTGTCTATATTTCTGAAATGAGGTTTGTAATTATTTGCGCTATTTACATTGTTCAGACTGTTGTCCTCATCTTCGTTTCCATGTTCACGGCGTTTCGGCCGTTTTATACCACGGCTTTCCTCAGGATCTGTCTATATTTCTGAGATGAGGTTTGTAATTATTTGCGCTATTTACATTGTTCGGAGTGTTGTCCTCATCTTCGTTTCCATGTTCACGGCGTTTCGGCCGTTTTATACCACGGCTTTCCTCAGGATCTGTCTATATTTCTGAAATGAGGTTTGTAATTATTTGCGCTATTTACATTGTTCAGACTGTTGTCCTCATCTTCGTTTCCATGTTCACGGCGTTTCGGCCGTTTTATACCACGGCTTTCCTCAGGATCTGTCTATATTTCTGAAATGAGGTTTGTAATTATTTGCGCTATTTACATTGTTCAGACTGCTGTCCTCATCTTCGTTTCCATGTTCACGGCGTTTCGGCCGTTTTATACCACGGCTTTCCTCAGGATCTGTCTATATTTCTGAGATGAGGTTTGTAATTATTTGCGCTATTTACATTGTTCGGAGTGTTGTCCTCATCTTCGTTTCCATGTTCACGGCGTTTCGGCCGTTTTATACCACGGCTTTCCTCAGGATCTGTCTATATTTCTGAGATGAGGTTTGTAATTATTTGCGCTATTTACATTGTTCAGACTGTTGTCCTCATCTTCGTTTCCATGTTCACGGCGTTTCGGCCGTTTTATACCACGGCTTTCCTCAGGATCTGTCTATATTTCTGAAATGAGGTTTGTAATTATTTGCGCTATTTACATTGTTCAGACTGTTGTCCTCATCTTCGTTTCCATGTTCACGGCGTTTCGGCCGTTTTATACCACGGCTTTCCTCAGGATCTGTCTATATTTCTGAGATGAGGTTTGTAATTATTTGCGCTATTTACATTGTTCGGAGTGTTGTCCTCATCTTCGTTTCCATGTTCACGGCGTTTCGGCCGTTTTATACCACGGCTTTCCTCAGGATCTGTCTATATTTCTGAAATGAGGTTTGTAATTATTTGCGCTATTTACATTGTTCAGACTGTTGTCCTCATCTTCGTTTCCATGTTCACGGCGTTTCGGCCGTTTTATACCACGGCTTTCCTCAGGATCTGTCTATATTTCTGAGATGAGGTTTGTAATTATTTGCGCTATTTACATTGTTCGGAGTGTTGTCCTCATCTTCGTTTCCATGTTCACGGCGTTTCGGCCGTTTTATACCACGGCTTTCCTCAGGATCTGTCTATATTTCTGAAATGAGGTTTGTAATTATTTGCGCTATTTACATTGTTCAGACTGTTGTCCTCATCTTCGTTTCCATGTTCACGGCGTTTCGGCCGTTTTATACCACGGCTTTCCTCAGGATCTGTCTATATTTCTGAGATGAGGTTTGTAATTATTTGCGCTATTTACATTGTTCGGAGTGTTGTCCTCATCTTCGTTTCCATGTTCACGGCGTTTCGGCCGTTTTATACCACGGCTTTCCTCAGGATCTGTCTATATTTCTGAAATGAGGTTTGTAATTATTTGCGCTATTTACATTGTTCAGACTGTTGTCCTCATCTTCGTTTCCATGTTCACGGCGTTTCGGCCGTTTTATACCACGGCTTTCCTCAGGATCTGTCTATATTTCTGAGATGAGGTTTGTAATTATTTGCGCTATTTACATTGTTCGGAGTGTTGTCCTCATCTTCGTTTCCATGTTCACGGCGTTTCGGCCGTTTTATACCACGGCTTTCCTCAGGATCTGTCTATATTTCTGAGATGAGGTATTGTAATTATTTACACTATTTACATTGTTCGGACTGTTGTCCTCATCTTCGTTAACATGTTCACGACGTTTCGGCCATTTTACGTTCGAGCCTTCTTCATGTAACTGGAATTTCAAACCGAACCTTTTATTTTTTGAGGACACATAGCCCAGTGGAGAGAAGCGTTGATTGAATCCAGTGACTTGATCCAAAGAGCTGTGAGTTCAATA